>JAAGNO010030679.1:0-30909 GCA_033439905.1 Ceryle rudis
GGAAAGGAAAGGAAAGGAAAGGAAAGGAAAGGAAAGGAAAGGAAAGGAAAGGAAAGGAAAGGAAAGGAAAGGAGAAAAGAAAAGGACATTTCCCTTGGAGAGAAAAGGATATGGTGAAGGGTAGGACCTGCAGAGAAGGGGCTTTACACAGTGGATCTTACACAGCACTAAATGCAGGAACTATGAAAAGCTTGCATGCTGAGCAGGGAGCTACCTGAACTGCACAACAGGGGCTCAAAGGTAGAGGTGAAGTCCTCTGCTGACAGCAGCCTTGCTCTCTCCGGGAAGGAGGCATCAGCCTAGCCTATGAGGGAAGGGGCTGCCCCCACCTCCAAACAAATGCTCTTTCCACTTGCTAGGAGCACCAAATCCATTTCCACACTTGTCTGGGGAGAGTTCTTCCTGCCTCTCTAACCATGCAATGTCCACAGGTCAATCAGAAACCATGCAAGTTCACAGGTCAATCAGAAAAAAATAAACAAATTAACAACAACACAACACTTTTAAACACCACTCATTTCTCAGCTGAGGACTGGGCCCAAAAGAAAGGACCAGAAACAAGAATTTCTCATGCTGTTCTCAAACCAGGGAGAATGATCATACCCTATAGAGAAGACTCATCCCAAAATGATTCTGGCAACTTCCAGAAAAGTTGCGGGTTTTTCCAGCACAAGGATCCAGAAACTTCATGCTTTGCTATGCCCAGTGGCACAAGAGGGAAAGGATCTATTTTCAGAGTTCCCAACTTCCTGGTAACAAGCATAAACTAAAAGACAGGTCCCCTAAATCCCAGAGTCCTAGGAAGGAAGCCATGTATTCCGTTCAGTACTTCCCATCAAAGCTATTCCCCATGCTCATGCCTACTTTCGCCACAGCTCAGAGGTAGGGAGAGCACCCACATTTTCCCTCCTGGGAATCAGAGTGAGGCCAGGTCAATACCCAAAGCCAGCAGCCAAAAAGTGCTCTCAGATCAAAAAAAGGTCCTGGTTTTTTTCACTTGAAAAAAGTAGTGCGATTGAAGCACCATACTTCAGAATAGAATTTACAAATACAAATAGCAAATAAAAAATGAAAAGGAGCTTTGTCTACCCCAAATGTGAACATCATGTCCAGCTGGGAGAAAGCAAACGCCTTCTCCTGACAGGGTGAGGAGTTGAAAACGGGTACGGTACCATTACCAACCGCAACGGGGCGGGAGCGAGAGCGAGAGCGGGGCCGGAGCCGGGGCCGGAGCAAAGCGGGAACTGGCTGCGGGCATGGCTGGCTCTGGCTCAAATTATTCAAAACAGTGCCATCTACTGGGGCAGGCTGCGGGACGGAGCCTCTCCCAAAGGTCTGTTTAGTTGTTTGGGGTTTTTTTGTTCCTGTTCGTAATTAACTTCGGCGTTTTCATAGACGAGGCAACGGCTGATGAGTGCTAAGGGTTTTAGAAGTACCCTTTGCATTTCATTAAAATGCCTTACAGAATGTTTTCTAAAGGTCAAACTGCTCTGTACGGTGCTCATTTTTTTCAGATTTTTTTTGAATCATGAGGGAGACAAGGGATTTTTATTTATTTTCTTTTTAATTGACACTCTTCAGTGCAATAAAAGCTCAATCAGGAAAGCACTTAAAACAACTGCTCACCTTTAAGCATCTAAATGGCTTCTCTCATGGTGGCAGAAATAATTGCATTTCCTCAAAGTCCTGTAGAGCAAGGCATGAGATTAGGTTCAAAAGGAAAAAAAAAAACATGCTTATAAAAGTATCTGTCTCTCATTTGCCAAGAAATCACGCAGACACATTCTAGATTCAGAATCATGCATGGAAAAAAAAACCCAAAACCCAACAATGAGAAAAGTATATGAAGCAAAACTTTAATCTTCTGTGAAGAAAATATACACTGTAAAATCACTTCTTGAATTAGAATAGAAGATGGATCATTTTAAGTCATTAGCAAGTTAATATAGTGGTTAAAAATTCTTATGTCTTTTAAATTATTTATGGACTTTACAAAGCTGATGCTTATAAGCTCAAACCCTTCTTGGACTGTTTAATAAGCTAAAAATTTTTCTCTACTTGTGTTGAAGAGCATCAAGAGCACTAATAATGCTAACTTTAAAACCTTCATACCAGCTCTAGTTTTACACTTGAGAACCTCGGACTCAGTGAGTGTCTTAAGGTAGAATTTAAGCTGTGCTTATCAATCCTGGGTGATCAACCTGAACTACCTATGGAGTGTGTCTCAGACATAGATGTTTGCCTTACCACTTTATGGACTGTACAAAGAAGCTGGAGAGGGAATCATTTAAAAAAACCCAAACAAACAAACAGACAACAACCAAAAAAAAAAAAAAAAACCCCCCAAAAAAACCAAGCAGCAACCTATAGTGAAATTATCATGCTAAGTTTTTTTGCCTTTTTATAGTCTTATGTATATTTATTTAAAGCACATTTTCAATCAGCTCCTGCATCAGTTTTGAGTGTGCTCAGCACCACCACAAATCTATCCCTAAATCCTTCATACCATTCTCCAGGCAATGTGATACACATCATTACTGGCCAACTATGATCGTTCTGTCTTGCAGCTTATTGCCACATCTACAGAAAGGTTTGGAGCACCCATGTGCAGTGTGACCCCCTCTGTAAGCAGCTGGGGAGTCTCAGAAGAGCCAGTCAGCTCCTTCAGAGCAGTGGAAGTTGCCTAAATCTCTGGTATCCAATTTTTGCTAGCACATTTGCCTAAACCCCAAAAGGATGAGATTTCCTTAAATGCTGGTAATCCCTCAAACATCTAGTCCAACAGAGAGCATCGGAACACACTTTGAGGAGAAGCTTCAGGCTTCAAAGATAAACTACTGCTTTGGAAGCAAAAAAGCCCTCTAAAACCAGGTTGGTTGTTGCAGGACCTGATGAGTGGCTACGGCTGTCATGGGAAATTGTATGAAGTGAGAGAGATAAGGAGAGTCTAATATCCACCCTGGCAGGGAGCAGGCCCACGATTTCCTATTTCCAGCCATACAAGAGCCACGCAGCAGTGCTTGCCATCTGTATCAGATCCAGCAGGTCCTGGTGCAGCATTGCTGTTTCTGGGACCAGCAGCTTTCATTTCATAATTAAGTTTCTGCCTCAGTTCTCCCAGCATTCTACATCAGTGCCTTAAGAGCTTGTTAAGGAGGAAAAGCAGTGTGGATGTAAACACGAAGGGCTGAATTTAATGAAGAAATAATAGGGCATGAAAAGCAGCTCCATGATTATGAAGGTATCTGTACTGATCTTCTAAGAGCGGAGCAGGATTGCCAGCATGAGAAGACTGGCAGGAAAGCAGATAGAGACAGACAAGTTTTGGAGACCAGCCAATGTTCCTTATTGGAAAAAAAAGCATATCTCATTTCAGCCTTGAGAATGTGATTGCTCCTGTGGTTTGCAACCACTGTTGTGTGACAATCAGAGCTGGATGAGTGACCAGCCGATACGGGGGGTAATACAAAATTAGGTTTTACCGTGAGAATAAGCGAACATGCAGTGAGAATAGTGGCCCACTAACTGGATGAGCACTGAGTGCCACAGGACACTACCCAGAGGACTTTTCGGCTGCCTGTTGGCCAAGCAAATTGCACAGGTTCAAATCCTTTAGTTGCTGAAGCATGGTGTCTTTTTCTAGGAAGGGAAAACATAGTCCATCTGTGAAAGTATCAAGAAATAAGTTGAATTTAGAGAAAAAACTGGATTACTAGTAATTTTATTTAATATTTATTTTACATGTAAAGTTCTTGATGTTGTGCTTTTTCTCATTCTGAACTGAAACAGAGAACTGATAGGAATACCTTTTTCTGGAAAGTAAGTGTGGTGGTGAGTCCTGAGGTATCCTTCAGTCTTACAGAACATACACATATACATGTACACAGCCATGTATATGCCTATACACATATGTATGTACACAGCCATGTATATGCATATACACAGACATATATATGCCTATATTTTGAGTCCAGTAAGTACATCTGACAGTACCTCTTAGCATTAATGGATTGTCTCTGGAGCAAAGGGACAAGATTTTAATATGTTTGTGGGATTAGTTCTTGTAATGTGCAACGCAACTGAGGAATACGAGGAAAATCACACTACTGTACAGTTACATTCTCCCTGCTAAATTTAATCCCATGTATTTTTATGCCTGTCACAAATAGATATAATTATTACTGGGAATCTCCCACAAGTGGGAAACAAATGTGTTATTACGTCTTTAATGACCAATGGGTGTGTCGCTGATGTCCTAAAGCTTTTTGAACACCGTGGCTGGTTAGCTCCCTACCAACTTTCAGCCGCCGCACTCCCAAGGCAAAGAACCATAATGCCAATGATCAGTTTTAGGTCCTCAGACTCAAGAGAATACTGGTCAATCTCCAGTCTGATGCTGCAGGACAGTCAGGCTGAACAGATTGTGGGGAGTCCAGCCAAGGAGGCAGCACAAGCCTGATGAACTCCCCAGCCCATCCTTGCCGGTCCACCTCTGGCATGGAGATGGGATTCATGATGGGGAGGTTGCTGGGATACTGCAGGGATACTGTGTTCCTCCATGAGGGTAACCCATGCCCTGAGTGTAGGTTTGTATTTGCGCGGCCAGGAGTCACTCTCTGGTTCTCTATTATATATAAACATATCATTCCTGTATTCCCTCTGCACTGGATTTTAAGTGGGCCTACAATCAAAACACGATGTAAACATAGCAACAAAATCTGCTCACAGATTTAGCATCACATATCCAATGTGACGTATTGCAATGTCCCGGTCCTTTCAGCAGCCCCAGCTGGGTTTGCTTCTTGCAGACCCCAGGGATAGGAGAAAGCAGCTGATGGGTGCCCAGGCCACTGAGATAGAATCAGGTGAGAGCTGGAGCCCTACGATTTGATGTAGCCAGAATGCTTCCTCCGGGGACAGCCCTCCTGAGAGTGCTCCAGCCCACTGCTACCTGCATGCTGACGTGTGGTAGATGCTAGAGACATGCTGGCAATCTTCATAAGGCAGTGCTGGCTGCTTTTACATGATGGAAAAGGAAAGTAGTATATAGTACACAGCCCTGCTGTACGGCAACTAATTCCAAGTATTTGTCCCTAGAAAAATGCTGGTGGAAGCCCTGCCAACACCAGTCACTTAAACAGTGACCATTTGCTTCATAATTTCAGAAGGTGTTAACACAGGGAAAAATATTCATTCCTGAACCATTTCTGCACTGGTTATATTACAAAGTGGTCACATGTCTGACAAGTGTGAGAATGCTCCTCACATGAGTGTCTCCTGACCTTACCTTCTGAATTAGGTTCTCTAAGTGTTGGCTGACAGATGAAAAATGAGAAGTGAAGACAGTCATCAGTTCCTGCATACGCTGTTCTGTGACAGAAGCTTTGGGTGCTAAGTTTTGAGATCAGTTCCCTGAAGCTCTTGAAGACAATGGAGGAGTTTAAATACACTTTTTACTATAACTATCACACATAATTCCATGTTTGGCCAGGGCTGACAGCTTTGTCCCACAGGAGATTTCTGCCTTTCTGGAAAGACAACTGGAGGCCAGATTGGAGTGTTCAAGGTGATTAGACTCTCATGCTTAGGTGACTGAATCCACATAACACTTGCTGTGCTTGCCCCAGATTAGCCCACCCTTTAACCCTAGGAATAGTTGGATGTTGTACAGCCCCTCCACAGCTTCACCAATAACCATAAAACTCCCTGGAGCCAGCAAAGCCACCACCTTCTGAGAGCCATGCCACCCTTAGTGAGTCACTGGAAATTCCTGTATATTAGTCCCAGAGTTTTCCAGTCTGTTACAGGGTTTACAGCAGCAGCAGGACTAGGAGAGTACAATGAGCGTTGTGAAAAAAACATTCAAGTGATGACAATCAAGCTAAAGGAGTGGCAGCAGTTATGTAGAGGTATGTCTTTGTGGTTTAAAATAGGAATACTTTTTAATAGAAAGGTGTGATTATTGGGCATGCTACTTACAATGGAAGATTAGTTAAAACTCATGGTTGGGCTTTGCATGAAAGGAGAAAAATTAATAGCTTCTTTAGAGAGGAAAATATTTTTTATCCTCAAACTTTTGGCCCCAAAACAACAAAGAACTTACACAAATGCTTGACTTTAACCTTATGCTGCAGTTTCCAGAATCAGTGAAATAAAAAATAATGGGATTTCAGAGTGTTTTGAATCTGCCACAAAATATGAAGGTCACGTGAGGAGAGTTTTTAACTACTTTTGGTATTTCTAAACAAATTTCTGGAATCAGACATCTTGTAAATTGTTTTCACAGAATTCTCTAAACTGAGTGGTCAGTAAAAGTCATGAACCTTCTGGTATAATAAAATCACAATTCAGCTTGTTGGCAAACTCCAGGTCCAGTTTTTGGTGTAGAACAGTATTACTTGTGTTGTTTAGGTTAGAGGTTTATAATAGTTTATTTGAGCTAAGAGGTTCTATTTCCCTTCAATTCATTTAGAACATCTGTGTAGCCAACAGTATGGGAAGGGTGCAAAAGACATAGTCAGTGTTATGTAAAACCTGGAAATGAGCACAGATACATGTAAAGAGCAAGCAGATTCTACCCCTATTTTAATTTGTCAAATTTTAGATTTGGCACACGTGCCAATACTCACTTTGGAACCACTAGCTAGGATTACAGTAGAAAGAATAAAATTAATGTTGAACCTGAAAAAAATCACCTTCAGAGCACAGCCATTTAGCCACCAAAACCCAGGAATGGTCACGGCTCATTGGTTGAGTGCCATGTCATTAAAGTACAACTCAAAAACATTTAGAGGCATTCTTACTTGTGAAAACACCACGTCTGAAGAAACAGTGCTGTTAGGTAGGTCACTTGGCAGTTAAACATTCAGAACCTGGAGATGTAGGCAGGAACTCCAATCTCAGAGCTCCACTCTCACATTATAAAAATGATTGATATTCCATAAGTTCCACTGTGAATATCATGTGCAAGGATCGCCTCAAGAATTCAAAGCTTAGACAAGAGTCATCGCATGTTGATTGATGGCCCTGTGTCACTCGGGTTTATGGGTTATGACCACTGGAGACTTCAAAATGAACTAAGCCAAACATAACAGCATCCTTTGCTCAGTGAAGCAAGAATGCAGGACTCAGAAACCAAACTGTTCTGTCAAAAAATAAAATACTTAGCTCAAAAAGTCTGTCAGAATTTCAATACTTTTGACAGCTTCCATATTCAGTGCATGCAAAAGCAAGTCTGATGAATGCAGACAAAGCATCCAGAATGTTTCTTTGACATTAAAAATCCCTAATATGTTATATTATCCTTAAACAATTCACATATCTCTCTTTTGCAGGTCTCCCTCTCTTGGATGTTCTATAAAAGCAATGCCTTCATTAAAGCAAACAAAAATAAGCTATTCTTTTTATATGGTGTATCATTAGAAACTGTCCTTGTGGTACAAAAGTATGTTAATATTTTAATGACAGTGATGAACAGCACAGATTAACTGAAAAACAGCTATCTTTTAAGCACATAAATATCAAGTGTGTTCATCCTGTGTAAAGACTTTCATTTATTGTGACAGGAGGAATATTTCTCAGCATGTAAAATGCAGCGTATTATATTAATGGTGATAGTTTCCAAATCCTTCAAATTCAGCCACAGTGGTTGTAAGGACATTGCTTTGTAAGGTATTTGCTTTTAATTTGCAATCTTCTGTTCTTTAGTTTCATTAGCAATCCTTGTCCTGCATCATTCTCACTGGAAAAGAAAAATTGCACAATTTGGATTATTAATATTTTGCTGAACTGACTGCCATTTGGAAAGCTGCAAACAGCATAGAGTTTATGAACTCCCACCAAATTCCACAGAATAGCTTTAGAGCAGACATAAGCTGTCTAAGGAAAGACACCTGCCCAAAATGATACAAGAATAAGTGACCATAAATTTATTAATTTTGTTCTGAAGGCATACATAAAAGTTTTTAATTGAGATTTAAAGGTCAGTAGTAACTTTTGGAGAGACTTTTTTCTAGACAGAAGAGTCAAGAATGAACATTGTTAAAAGGTAAGAAATTTCCATTAACTCAGAAACCATGCTGTCATACTTTTGTCATTCATACTGTTAAGGTCAAAGCACAGACACCTTGCTGGCCTTTTTTTTTTTGTTGGATTTTTTTGTTTTGTTTTGTTTTGTTTTTTCCTATAGCTTTCTCACTTCATATCTGTTTTGACTTTAAATTCTACTTTTCTTGTTGAGAAAAACTGTCAGGAAGATCCTGTCCTTCTGCCTTGCAGATGATGCATGCAGTTGTGTACCTCAGCATCCAAAGGAACAAGGCTGAAGCTACAGGAACAGAAAGTATGACATAAAGTACACAGAGAACCAGAATGTCATGTGCCTCCTTTACAATCTCTGGACAAGAGGATTGTCCTCTATGAGATATACTGTTAAGTAGCATGGAAAAAGTATCTGTTTAATGCAGAATCTTCAGATGCTTGTAAGATATATTTTTTAAGCCTTACACATTACCATAGTTTTGAATACTCAACCATCACAACATGATTGTTCTCCCATTAAATTAATAGATACATTACCCTAGATTTTTATGGAAGCAGGGTTATCCACACACTTTAGAAATGAGGCTATTTATGCAGGGCTTTTTTTCAGACCTTCTGTTCAACATTTCATTGGACAAAAAAGATTTAGACTAAAGACTCATTTTTATTTCTACACATACATATGTTTCTTTACATATATATAGGTTACTATTGCTCATATATGGGCTTATGGGTGAGGTTACTTATATGTACAGTTCAGAACCCATGTTATTGGTAGGCATAGTAGAGTCAGGATCTAGCTTGACTAGCTTCATGAACTTGAAAAGGTGCCTACACTAGTCTAGTTGCTTTAGCTTCCCCAGTTATTAAGGAAGAGATGTTTAAGTTCACCAAGGCAATTCAGCTGCATCTAAGACTGGTGGCACCATCAGGTGCCTTTTTACATAAGCAGAGGGAGACCTTGCATCTGGCAAAGCAACCAGTTTCTACAAAAATACAGAGAAAGTCCTGCCCAATATGTCTTGATCATTTAATACAAACTTTAACGGTGTAATAATCATACTAGTCCCTGACAGTTGTTTCACATCTATCGTACTCTCATATGAGAAGGCAGCTTGTCAGACTCAACCAATACAAATTGGCTGTTCAGAAAAGGTTTTACTAATCATCTTTCCAGTATACAAAAGTTATACAAGAACAGAAGAAATGCACCCACAGGCAGTATAAATATGGCCTTTGACATTTCATTATTTGCATTTGTTGCCATTTTATCTTGAGGGAAAGCTAACACATTTTAAGCCCAAAAGTTATGTCTTAAAGCATGAGAACTTCTTTCCCTTTAAAGCTGCCACCAGGAATAGCATAGTCCCCAGCCTGCCATATAACACTGAAACATGGGTCATTCATTTCAGAATGGTGTTAATTCTTCAGCAAATGTGAACACTTCTATTTTATATATGGTTTTATGCCAGCTGCCTAAAGGAAACAGGTTAACTGATTCATTGGCTTATGGAAAGAAATATGCATGACAACATCAACAGACATCATGAATCCTAGATGAACTCTCCTTCTAGTTATCAGTACAATTCTGACATGAATGGCATAGTCGCTAGAAGAGTGCCCAAATGAGAACAGAAACACAGCCACTGAACTCTGAGTAGATTTTTATCAATAAGATGAAAAAAAAAAAAAAAAAAAAGAATATTTTAAAAGGGAGAGGACAAATTTCCCACTTAAATATTCCCACCTGCATCGGTTCCACTAATATTGCAAGAGGCCAGCTCGGTAAATGCCAGCTGTTGCTAAAACCAGGTAACTTCATCCTGGTACCCATCCAGCTGTTAAATTGTTCTTTTGTTATAGGGCTGGGAAAGGGTGCAGATTGCAATCTGTTTCAGCTGAAGCTCTGGGAATTTTCAACCACTCAAAATGTCTTTTGTGATTGAAAATGTGAACAGACCTTTCAAAATAAATACATAAAATACCTTAAAAATGTCTACCATTAAGGATCCACACACAGGCAAGTGAAACACATTGACTTCTTTACTTCGTAGGAGTATCAGATTTTATGCTGTTAATGAATATTCGTGATAAAATTTTGGTGCTAATAATTTAATTTTTATACCCACAAGAAAACCTACTAATAATATTTACAGGTTTGCTTTCCCTCACTGCACTCTGTTTAACTGAGTAAGGTCTTTTTACAGCCACTGCCAAGAGAGTAATTTTTATAAGCCTTATTAGTAGGAGTTTCTTATTGCTCAGGTATTTCACATTCAGTGTCCTTTCTGCTACCTAATAAGAATTGTGACACATGGACCTATTGTTCCAGAAAAAAAAAAAAAATTATAGTATATGTGTCTGAATTTTGCTTGTTTATAGCATCTGGATTACTTTCTTTAAGTTATTAAACAGTCAAATAATGATTTCCCAGAACCAAGCAGCACTAGACTGAAGTAATAGTATTGTTGGCTTTGCAGAATTTCAGAGAGGAATTTGGCTAAAGATCACCATTTCAACACAGCATGAAAATTTCTGAAGCTGCTTTCTGCAGCTTCACATCCAGAGAGATTTTCCTGTCTCCAAACAGATGTTTGTAAAAAAGGAAATTGGAGTTATAATTTGGTTGGATAAGCAAATGTCTTCTGGACTGGGAATGACAGTCTTCATGCAACGAAGTCCCAGCTTGAAGAGCAGATGTGCCACTTAAGCAAAACACCATTTAATTGTTCCAGATGAAAGGTCAAGATGTTTTAGTGCCTGAAGTAGCACAGGGTAGTACCACTAGCAGAACTAAGCATTAAATTTCAATCTCCAGTCTTCAGCTGTAATGAAGAAGCATGTTTCTTCTCAGGAAATAATTGTAAAAATAATTGTGCAGGTCTGATTGTGTTTTGCTCTGACCTATCTTCCTAGTTTCACTCAGCCTCAGGGAGAGGCTTTGGTTGCCAGCAGCCCCAGAGGATCCATATGGCAGTAGTGAATCCATAACAGTGAAGCTATTTTGTCTCAACCACATCCTATGTAAAGGGTATAGGAGATACATAGGTGTGTACAGGGGGTTAAGAGCAAAAACATCTTCCCTGTCTCACAGGCTGTTTTGTTCTGTTGCTATGAATGGTCAAAATGAGGCTTCAGAAAGAAGTGCCAGTTGAAAGAGGACAGATAGAAAATTAAGTTAGTTCACAAAGTCCCCTTCATAGAATCATAGAATTGTCAACGTTGGAAGGGACCTTAAAGATCATCCAGTTCCAACCGCCCTGCCATGGGCGGGGACACCTCCCACTAAATCAGGTTGCTCAGAACCCCATCCAGCCTGGTCTTAAAAATCTCCAAGGATGGGGCTTCCACCACCTCTCTGGGCAACCTGTTCCAGCGTCTCACCACCCTCATGGTGAAGAAATTCTTCCTAATGTCTGACCTGAATCGACCTCTCTCTAGTTTTAATCCATTCCCTCCAGTCCTATCACTGCCCGACCCTTCAAAGAAGGTTTGCTTTCATCCATGCAGAAGGCTCAATAAAGTGATCATGCAAATAGCCTGTTGAAAAACTTCACTTAATGCAAGTAGATGTGTTCACAAGAAGCTCTGCTACAAAGCAGATACTTCGCTTGAATGGAAGAATGGTCATATCAGTTCATGAAGACAGTTGCTAAAAGAACCCCTGCTATTACTGTGTCATGTGGCTTGGATTTGCATCTATAAATGCAATACATTGCATCTTAGGCCATTTAGGAGAACTAGAATCCTCGATCCAGCTTTAAGAGACAGACTCATCTGTTGATACAAAGGAATCAACAGATCCATGGACAACTTACATTATTGTTTTGCATGCCTATCTTAAGCATTTCTTCCCTACTGTAATTTGGCAGTTGCGGGGCAGACTGACAGTAAAGGATTGGAGATAATGTATCACTTTTCCACTTAGCACTGTTTGAAGGAAAAGCAAGTGTACTGTTAACACTTCCTCATCAAGTCATGCATGCCTCCTGCCTGGAAGCTTGGACACACACCCTTCACATGTGATCCATGGGCTGGCTATTTGGTTACATCTGCTCTTGGGCCACATCTGTCTTCAGCTCTGGTTGCTCATCACAGCACAAACCGAGGTCTTGGTGTACTAGTTCTCCGTAGCATCTGGCACAAATTCTGAGGCTTCCTTTGGGAAGAAATCAGGATGCAGCTGTGTCAGGCACCAGTGCTCTCAAGTCATCTAATGTAGATTATTGCTACCCCCATGTTTAAGTTTAAGCCTGAGATATGTGAAGAGCTTCTATCCCATCTATACTGAGCAATGCTGCCTGCATTAACATTGTCCACACTGAGCTTGCTAGGAAACTGCAGCCAACTGTGATTCATGCACTAACATGCTAAGTAATGTTTGTAAGTAAATTCCATCATTTCATATATATAAAGGGCACCAAACTCTGTAACTGTTTATTACAAGTTTCTGTTTCCCCCCCGTGGCTCTAAACCAAATCTTATTTACAAATGGGAATACCTGACCTTTTATTTCTGCACAGTAATTTCCAGAAACAATGCCAAAAGCATGTAGTGCCACTGACAGGGTGACACTGCAGCATTTCATATGCATATTTTCTTGGGAAAAGTATTTGGAAAAAGCTGCAGGAGTCCAATTAAACTTCATCACCTGACGATGCATGCCCACAATTACAAGATTGTATATGAATATGACTGTGACCCCAACACATGTGGAGCTGGCCAGAGTTATACATGCTGTGGGCTCCAACACTTCCTCTAGCAGGAAACTCTTCTGGATAGAGGATACTTAAAGCAAATAAATTTCTGGAGTGTGGTGGTATGGAACATTAAGTGCTTTACTGATAGGGACTGCACTTAGGTGTTGTACTTAAATGTGTTGCTGAATTCAAGCCTTAGGACTTTTCATTCCATGTTTACTTTTAACATTTCCCCTAGTATTTATTTTTGCTATTACATTTATTTTGCTATTACATAAATGTATCTGTGATGATGATCTTGACTGTATCTGGCTGTACCCAGACATTCATTAAATAACCATCACAAGACTGGTAGTACTGTTCCTATTATACAGATACCTGCAGGATTGTTCTTCACAACATATGTGACAGCCAGGAGTCTATGACAGGACATATTTGTGATTATCTCTAGATATGTCCCATAATACCAAAAGCTTTCATAGCCTAAGGTTGCTCACCGACCGACAGTCAGGGCAGTTTAATTCAGTCACCAAGAAAGAAATGCAGACAACCAGCTTTAAAATTCAAGCAGTGTGAAAATGAAACCATGGCCTGTCCAGAGTGCTCTTTCATTCCTCCAGAGGGTGCATTTTTCTGCATGAGGAATATGGATTAGTATCTACAGACTTCAGTAGCTTTCAAATGTCATGTTAAAATTAAAAGATTTTAACATCTTTTGGAATAAAGACTGTGTTTTATCCAGCAGAGGGAGACTAGTTTTAAAGAAATGTAATACAAACACTAGACATAACAAGGGAAAAAATTCTTTAACTCAAATGTATCAGCTATACTTTTTAATATAGATTTTAATATATAACACATAGTACTTTAGATCATATAGACAGCAAAATATAGGCAAAATCTGATGCAAATCAGACTTCAACCCATATTATCGTGCTTGATACTGGTGTAGGATTTATAGCTTTCATCCCACTTCAAGTCTGATCTTGTGCAAATAACAAAAACCCCACATTTTCCTAACATGATTTGAACATCGTACTGTGATTCCTGATTAAATTTTAAATGCAAAAGTATTCATATCCAACACAAAAATTAGAACAAAAGCAGCCTTCTCTGCCTTTAAATTGTTTGGTTTTTTTCACGTCCGCTAGCCTGAGAGATTTCTTGTCCAAGACACATTTCTGTCTGCTGTTTTTAAAATATGATGTAATACATTCAGTGAGTTTCTGAGTTGCCAGCTTTCTTTTGAATGTTCTTTCCCTATATACAAATGATCCCTGAAAGACTTATTGCAGGGAGAGTAAAAAGAGCTAATATGAAACTGTTAGGACTTTCCATTGGTTAATAAAACTGAACCTTTTGCCAAAATTCTTGTCACAGAATTACCTTCAATAAGAAATGTTCTATTCATTATTTAAAAAACATAATAAAATCTTCAGATAATATTTGGAAACATATTTTATTTCTTAGATAATCCTTTGCATTTTTTTTTCAAGCTAGAAAACCTAGAACTGATATATTTACTAGGAATGAAAGAAGCGATTTTAAAGGAGAACTCAGTTGAAGAACAGTAAAAAAACCAACATAGACCTGACTCCAGAGTCTGGAGGGCGAACAGAAGAGAACTGTGTCTTCATTCATCTGCTTTCTTCTAGTTTTGACTCCACTATAGTGCTCTTTTATCTTTTCTTAACTCCCTTCAGATGTTCTAGTCAATAACATTTGAATATCTCTGCTCACATAAATAGTCATATTCATGTCAAGAACAGCAAGGTGTGGGCATGGATAGCCATGAAGCCAGCAGCGTGTATTAATGGGGTTCTGCATCCACCAAATATCCAAGGGTCCCAACACATACACTTCTATTTTCAGTTCCCAACAGGGAAAAAATAGAAACAACAGTAATAAATCTATTCCACTAAATAAAAGTATATAAGTAAATAATGCAAATGTGCCACTATCCCCCAAACAACTGCGGTGACGCTGTACCAGAGGGAAGCTGTATCCTGAAGAGGAGGCATTCCAGTCCAGCTCCAGCCAGCAGCCACCCCCCCTTAGCAGCCACTCCAGAAACTTGGTTGCCTTGTACAATAATATTCCTGAACCTCTCTGTCACCATTATAAACTGCTGTGTGCTGAAAAGAGAATTTTACCTGGAATTATATGATAAATGGACACTTGCTGGCTTACCATGTATAGATTTAAGGATGTGAGATAAGAGCAAAATTAAAATAAAGGTACCTCTAGTCTCCCTTTGTACTTCTTTTGCTGATCAGATGCAGATTCCACAAATCCCAGTGACTATGAAACCCAACACTATCTCAACTCACAATGCCATACAGCAAGGATACTTCCAAGTACAGAAAAAACATATGCCTGATTTCCAGTCACTTGTCTCCATGCTCTGAGCATCCAGCAGTCTTTTCTGATTATTATTTCTGTTGAGTGGCCTGTAGCTTTGCATTGCAGGTAAAGATCAAAGTTTTTTCAGCCAAGCTAAAATACAAGACAACGTAATAAACACAGTGTGTTCTACCTGAGAAAACACCTGCCAGCAGTTTGCACTCAGGAAAATGTCAGAGGAAACCTGGAGGAGGCTCTCTGTAGAGAGCGCCTGGTCTTTTTTTAGCATTGCCCAGTAAACCATGATCCCAGACCAGAAACCCAGTCCCAGGCCCTGCCAGTTCAACTCTCACCTCACTATTGCACAACAGGAGAAATCCATCACCCGTAGCCTACTTCAAAAGCAGTTTTAAAGCAGCAGGCAGTGGGTTTTGACCTCCTTCCAGCTTATCTGGCACAGTGCACTGGTCATAGGCTACTCAGACTTGCAGCTGCAATGAAAGAGCCACTCTTGGGTTTTTCCCTGGTCAGGCACACCAGCTGATGTGCTTCAGGGAGTACTGCATTATCAGGATGGTTGTGTAGCTGCAAGGAGATTGAATACCATTTCAAACCAGCAAATGAGCTGCCAGGTGCAGGTGTGAGAAGGACAAACAGAATCAACACAGGCTTAACACAGAGAGGAAAACAGCAAAACCTCCCACAAAAGTAATGGTCACATTAAAACAAACAAACAAACATTTAAACACAAACAGAAGAAGGAATATACCTTAACCATATATTCTTTATTTGTTCTGTGTTTGTTTGTTAGTTCTAATGTTGCCAGCCTTCAGTAGAAAAACCTGGCATCAGAGCCAGAAAAAGATCAAGTGGTTGGCTTAAAGACAATCAAGTAATCCTGTTGGGCTCTTGATTTGTTTCCTGATTCTTTGGAATCTTTTTCTGAAATTATACAGGAAATGCTGAACCAATCCACTGACTCCCACAGCCCCTCAGCAGGGACCTACTACCTCTATGTCGTGAGTTGTGTGAGCAAAGTCATGACCTATATGTGGATGAAAGGGTGAAAGGTGGTGATCCTGACAGGAGACCACTGTACGTCGAGGAATCAGAGATCCACATCACAGTCAACCTGAGCAGGCACAGCCTGCACAGTTTATCCTGTGCTTGGCCGTGGGATAAATTCAGCCAGCTCACTCTGACAGGAGCCTGCAGGCAGCTCCCACTTGGTACCAGTGATCACACCTCCTGCCTGGCCTTGCCTTATCTAAAAGAGCAACAAGAAGTTCTCCTGTGAACACCCTTCATGAACAGTTGTTTTCTTGCAAGAAAGCTCTCTAATAGCTTGAAGGGCCAAGAAGGAGAACTTCTCTCCACAGACAGGACCTGCTCAGCGTGTCCTGGGAAAAATCACCTGAGCTCCGTCTGATGACACAAAAACACAGGGTTCCCAGCATCTGAAGGGACATAATATTTACTCACTACCTATATTCCTTCTCCTAATCTTCTTATTAAAACAGCTGTGTTATTAAGTGATTTGTTGTCAGACCTTTCTTGCAGAGATCCAGAAGAGCCCTGCGTCAGCTCACTCGCAAAGATATCTGTGCTCCTCCCACAGTGAATAGAGAGCTAATCCACACAGTTCCTGGACTCAGCAGGGCAAGTCAGCGCACGTTTGCTCCACTGAACCACTATCAAAACTCCACTGGTCATGCTGACTGGCCCTCCATATGAGGGTAGGATTACTGCAAGGGTGGCCACATCCTCATTTGACTAGGATATATGATCCTTTACTTTTAAATGACATAAGAGAAAGAAATTTGAGACACAAATGTGGACAGATCATCCAAAGGATAACAAAAAAGGACCACGACTACTCACAGTGTTTGCATGCCTTCAGCAGAAGACAGCAGCAGTGCCTTACAGCAATGCTGTTTCAAAATAATTTTCCTTTATGAACACAATCCGTTCAAATTTGCTTGAGTTCAGCCACAGTGACATACCCTTTGCCCGAGAACAGCTTTTGCTGATGAAATCAAAAACTTCAGGATGACTGCAACGGCTGGGAACTAGATATAGAAGTGTCACTGGCATACATTTGGCAGCTAATGTATGGGGCATGTCATTACCTCTCCCAGTAACTCATATAAAAATAGGCAAGGGACTTAAAACTTATAAAAGAACGTTACTGAAAATGTACTGATGTCTATCCCTGTAATGCCAAGCTAGTTAAGAAGGTACGCTGTCTAGAAAGTGCTACAAAACATAAATGGCTGTCCCCAGCAATAACACAGACCCTTAAGACATCTATTAAATGAGCACAGTGCAGTATATGGTGAAAATGGAACCAACTTTTCATTTATTCACTTTCATTGATCTTGGGTATTAACAAATAATGAGCTATTTTGCAATTTAGATTAGATATTAGGAAGAAAATTCATTATTCTGAGACTGTTGACAATGACAGAGACAAGTTAAAATAATCTTGCTGGAGCTACCGATTGACATTTAATACTGATGCCAGTAAAGAATCATACTTTAGATGAGAATTCAAAGTATTTTTTCTTCCACAGAATTAAAGGGGTGCTTATAAACCAAGCCAGAAAAAGCTGTTCAGCTGTTGGCTGCTGCTATACCACCTCCTCTGCTCTCCGCACACTCATAGGAGGAATTGGAACTCCACCCAAGATTTCATCCTACTTCTGCCTGAAGATCTAAGTTTGTTCACAGTCATCAATACAGCCAAGGACTGAAGACATTCAAGTAGGAAAAATAAATCTCTGGCAAGTTTCTTTTTCCTTTTTTTTTTTTTTTTTTTTTTTAATTTCTTGGGTCACTATTCAACTACCAACCAAACCTCTCACTCAGCTCAACTGGATCTGTGTGAAAGTGGGTGTGAGTACACAAGGAAATGAAAGTAAATATTTTGTCAATGTTTGCTGTTGGGATTGAAATATCTTTTTCTTTTCTGGGTGATATTTTTAAATGTCATGATTTCTGTAGCCTCCTTTTAAGCAGAACTTTCACCACTCTGAAGTGACGAACAAGACAAGACCTCCTTGATGGAAACCCAGAAATCAGCAAATAGTTACTGTAAAACTATACAATAGGCACTAAACTTAACTAGATTTATTTTAATAACTAAAGCCTATCATCCTTTAGTTAATGATCTATCTAGTTCAGGTTATTTATCTGCAACAAATTACAATATACAGCAAAGAGCTCTAAGAGTGAAAAGCTCCAGGAACGAAACACAGAAAAGCTCTGCAAATACTGCTGTGAGTATAAGGCCCAAAGGGTGTTAACAGCTATTTCTGTTTATTTTCCTTAAGAAGGGAGGTTTGGGTCCTGTATGCTGATTTCAGTGAAAGCTAAAGTGGGAGCTCTGCATTCATTTGAATCACACTTCTGATTACTTTTTCTTGCCTTTCAAAGGCCTACTTATATTCAGAGTTTTACATAAATATGTTCAGCTAAATATTTAAAGATGGGAATAATGGTGCTTTGTTTTGGTTTGGTTGGTTGGTTGGGTTGGGTGTTTTTTTGTATCTGAGCAGAGTGATTTCTAGAGAAGCTGAGAACTGCCACCAGCAACATACCAAGCATTTTTGAAAATTCAATCCAGCTTTAAGGATCCTATATATAGGCAAAAGAAATCAGAGGTCATGGAATTCAGTTAATAAAAGTGACCTCAACAATGGATCAGTAAATTTACAATTTAATTCCCCCCCCCCAGATGTTAATTCCAAGCCTTTCTTTCTTCATGCAGTGCTCAATGGCCCTGGATAAAATGCAAGATTTGAGTTTGGAACAGACAGTGTCCCAACCTGAGATAGTTGAATTGGAAGGTATTCCCCTCACAAAACCAATATGCAGCATGTGGGACCAGGTGTGGAAGTTCAAAGCCAGACCTGATGATCTGCTCATTGCAACCTATGCAAAAGCAGGTTGGTGTGGGGAGGAAACAGAACAGAAAAGTTGGGATAGTGGTTATTGCTGGATTTAAAATTTACATTTTTCTGTTGTGACTGATTTTTGTTTAATCTCAAATCAGACATTTTAAAGATATGAAGCTCTGTCAGTTGTGACAAAGAACGTCTGACTTCTTTGGCAGAAGTAATGACCATCTATTATTATTGAAGTTCAAATGGTCAGAGTCTACACTTACACTTACTGTACTACCTACACTTAAATGTTTCCTTCTATTTAGATTATCTACATATATATTAATGGTAACAATAGAGCTACGAGGATGATTAAGAGACTTGAACATCGCCTTTATGAAGACAGACAGAAAGAACTGGGTCTGTTTAGTCTTGAGAGGAGAAGACTGAGAGGGGATCTTATTAATATCTATAAATATCTGAGGGGTGGGTGTCAAATGGAAGGAGCCAATCTCTTTTCTGTAGTGCCCAGTAACAGGACAAGGAATAACAGGTATAAACTTGAGCACAGAAGGTTCCACCTCAACATGAACAGAACCTTCTTTACTGTAAGGGTGACAGAGCCTGGAACAGGCTGCCCAGAGAGGTTGTGGAGTCTCCTTCTCTGGAGATTTTCAAAACCCATCTGAATGAGTTCCTGTGTGGCCTGCCCTGGGTGATCCTGCTCTGGCAGGGACATTGGACTCAATGATCTCCAGAGGTCTTCCAACCCCTAACAGTTCTCAACCAATAGTTAATGACTAAACAAAGCCTAGTAAAAAGTCATCATTACTAAGAAATAAAAGAAATTGACTGAACATCTATGGATTGTATTATGTATATAGGGAATGACTTGTGTATGAACCAGTACGGATTTCTGGAAATTTGTTGATTATTTTAGGGAAATAACCAAATTCACTTAATGATTTCAGCCAATGAAATAAAACACCCACCATTAAAATTATCTATCTGATATTACCGACCTTCATTAAAGCATTTCAAATGGGAAAGTTGAAAATGCTGTAACTTTGTTAAATTTTCAAACTGTATGAAATTTTTACTTACTCAGAGTTCAGGTATTCCATTTTTTCATTCAAATTCAGCATGAAAACTAATGTAGAAATACCTGAATTGTGTGAGGTATGAAAATTGGGAGGAGGAATATTCATTCCACTCTTAAAAAAATACAATCTTCAAATAATCGTGAGCTTTTCCCAGAGGTTTTTTTCATGGGGCGTGGGGGTGGAGGCTATTTCTGTTGGCAAGAAGCCTGTCTAAAATGGAGTTCTTGAAACCATGCTTTGGGAATCACCTTTGCATTCCTAATTATGCATTTTTCCTCCAGCATCATCTCTTTCAACTTTGTCCATCATCTTCTGTGCTGTTCCTCCGTCCTTTAATATGGAGTAAATCCTTGTGGCTTTCAGTTCCCTACCAGAAGAGATTCTTGACTCTCCCTGAGAAAAGCATGTAAACACTGACGTTTTCAGGTACCACATGGACACAAGAGATAGTCGACATGATTCAACAAAATGGAGATGTTGAGAAGTGTAGACGTGACACTACTTACAGACGTCACCCTTTCCTTGAGTGGTTCATCGAAAAGCCTCCAGCTGTGAGATACTCAGGTGAATATTATACAAACAGGTTTGTATTTTAGACAAAATGAAACAAAACAAGCACCCAGTGCTCATGTCACATATTTCCTGGGAAAGGTCCCCCTTGCTTTGTCACTGAACTATGCACTCTGTTGGGTATTAGGGATCAGTTCTATTGCCTCAAGATAAACATCTAGTGCTACTCAGGCCGATGCAGATGTGACCCCGGCACTACTGAACCATGCTGGTTTGGAGTGGCATCTGAAAGCTGTGCGTTATACTCCACAGCACCTAAACCACCAGCAGACATGCATAAAATGGCAACATGGGGACAATTGAATCCCATTATCTGATTAGTTACTGTATGGAAAAGAAACATATGCCATGGATGTATTCCCAAGAGGTGGATAATGTTTTCAGTGGTTTTGCTACTGTTTTGAGTAACTGCTGTTAAATTCTAGGGTCCAGTCATCTAAACAAGCTATGGGGCATTCAGGCAACTGGCAGGGCTGACTGTTTGGCAGTTTCCTACAAAACTGTTTGACTGTTTCCTACAAAAGTCTTCCCCCAGCAAGGGTTCCCATTCCAGACAAATCTCTAAGCCAGACATAACTAACTGCAGCAGAAGTGCTACTTTTTCACTTCTAAGCTAGACTGCGTTGACACAGAGAGAGACAAAAAATGACGGACAATGACAGAGGATGATAGACAATGATAGGAAAGAAAAAATTCTAGAGGTCATGACAGATGTTTAAAAAGGAAGGGAGGAGGGGATAATACATCTTCACATATCACCTGATATTCCCAAGTATTCCTGTATATCCACAGCTACTCAAAATCCACTGTCCATCATTCTCCTAGTTTCTCTTTACATGCTATCCAGAAAGTCTAGTCAGCCAGTCTATTCTTCCCGTATCCTAGAAAGAAACAAAAACTTCTTACCTGCTAAGTGAAAGTAGATTTTAAATATTGTGAAGGAAAAACTTTTGTTGGGTAAGTAAAAATTAGTATTAATCATTACTCCTTGGAATGCAGGGGTTAGACATGGACCCAAGAAAGCAAGAAGATAGGAATCAGTGTTTCCCAGTTCCTCCTTGAATACATAGGCAAAAATTCCTCAAGAAACACTGAAGCTGCTTGTACAATGTTCTATATGTTACAGTGCTATGTAATTGCTTCAGAGATGAATGATCATTGCAGGGTCAACAGCTGAAAAGTCACAGTCAAAATCCTACATATGAGAATAGCAGAGAAGGGCTGGGGCAACTTAGAGAACAAGTCACATCTCTTAATGCAACATCCCACAGGTCTGGAGTTAGCTGAAGCTATGCCTTCTCCACGAACAATAAAAACTCATCTCCCTGTGCAGCTGGTGCCTCCCTCCTTCTGGGAACAAAACTGTAAGGTAAGCCTGAAGAGGTAGGACTCAATTCTAATTCACCTACAAAAGAAGTGACATAAACCAGGACCGAATATAGTTTCCAGAATCTTTGTGAAACCTAAAGGTCTCCCCAGGTATTTTCCTTTTGATGTGCAAAGCCTGTGTGAAACTGAAGATGACATGACTAAGTTGCCTGGGTTGGATTTTGGAAAATGGCAGCTTCAAAGCAAAATATCCTAAGCTTCTGTCATCAGGCTCCAAGACAAAACTCCAGGAGGTGCTCAATATCTATATAAACACGTGTAAGTTAGTTTCTCTCTCTTTCTCTTTTCATATCAATAAAGATAATCTATGTGGCGAGGAATGCAAAAGACAACCTGGTGTCATACTACCATTTCCACAGAATGAATAAAGGATTGCCTGAGCCAGGAACCTGGGAGGAATTCATGGAGAAATTCATGACTGGAAAAGGTGATGAACTGCCATCGGCTGAATAAGAGATTTTGTTCATTTTAAAAATGCATGACAATGACTTACTTATTTCAACTACGGTTGGAAATCCAGTGCTGACACTCTATGGAAGAATATCTATTGAAGGTGTTTCAGTAGTTATTTATGTTCATTCGTGGATTTTTATTAGTACCTAAAGGATTATTTCTATCACTACATTCTCATTTTGAAAAAAAAAAAAAAAAAACAAAACCAAACAAACCATGCTACTATTTATTCTATAATCATTCTGAAACACATGTAACAATTTTCAGGCTTTATCTCTTCTCTCTGAGTTTAAAATAAACCTGCTTGGAGGCCAGCTGGGAAGGAATAGAGGTTTCATTTGGTTTATTCTATCCAATATACAAGAAACCACAGTTTAATTTCGTGAAGAACTGTGTGGTGTGCATTTGAGTTAAGGGAGTCTTTTTAGCTAAAATCATCTGCATAAAATGCAGGCATCTGAACAAAGCCAGTTATCTAACTAAAGAGAGGCAACACCAGAAGCCAATTCTTCTCTTTCTAACAATGGTACTTGTATCCAAGAGAGAAAACTCACTTGGGTGGACGGCAGTGTACAGTTCTGGGAAGTAAAGCCTTCATAGTTCCTCAAAATTTTTGCCACCGTGTAGGCCTAGAAACACTGCTGTCTGGACCAGCATGAGAGTCTCATGTCTAAAGGATACCTTGCATCTTGTGTCACCTTAGTAGTTGCTGGAGAGAAACAGGCACTTCTGATAGTATACCAAATATTAGCTGGTTATTAGTTAGGAAAACAGTCAGAATGAGAGAATATTGCATGCTGGAAGGGACCTTTGGTGTCCAGCTGGTCCAACCCTCTGTTCAAAGCAGGGCCAAATAAGACTGGTCTTGACCAGCTGATCAGATGAATCACTCTGGAAATGTCTTGTTTCTTTCCATCGACCATAAAGGCAGCCTGGATTTTTCACTCAGGGATACGCATCTGCATTTCTTGCCTTCTGAATTTCCACATGAATTCTACTGTGAGCATCCATGTGCCTGGGGGAATTAATAGCATGAATGCTGTGATAAACACAGAGCACAGCAGTCACGGCCACAGTGATTCAAAAGCACAAGGGAAATGCCCAGACAATACTTATAAGGGAAACATGAGTGCCACAAATAACAAGAGACAGTTTGTGCATTTATGGTTGCTGATGATACTACTCCTTTTTCAGTGCTCTGGGGTTCCTGGTATGACCATGTAAAAGGATGGTGGAAGGCAAAAGATAAGCACCATATTCTCTACCTCTTCTATGAAGACATGAAGGAGGTAAAAGGCTGAATGCGTGTTTATAGAAATCTAAATCTGAAAGCCCGGTAGATACTACCTATGATATGCAGTTTTCCACTGTAATGCTGGCTGTATCAGTAAATCAGTAAATCTTCAGATAACCTTATCATCTCACCCTGACAGCAATTGCACCTTTAACACTAGATTTGATTTCTTTGCTTTTCCCAGCTCTGTATATTATCCCATGTTATTCTCTCTGCAGAATCCAAAGCGAGAAATTAAAAAGATTCTGAAGTTCTTGGAGAAGGACGTGACTCAGGAGGTTCTAAACAAGATACTCCATAACACCTCATTTGAGATAATGAAGCAAAACCCCATGACAAACTACACTAAGGAGTTTCAGGGAATAATGGATCACTCCATTTCCCCATTCATGAGAAAAGGTACTGAGGTTTGTTACTGGCATCAACTCCGTCTTCCTGGTTGTCATTCTATTTTTAAATAAGCCTTGAAGTACAAGTATCTAGTGAGTCATGGCCAATGGGCTGCAGAAAATACTGGTACATTTATCTTTTTCCTTTTTTGTTCTGCTGTTCCTTAGGGGCTGTTGGGGACTGGAAGAATTATTTCACTGTGGCACAGAATAAGAAATTTGATGAAGATTATAAAATGAAAATGGCTGATACTTCCCTTGTTTTTCGCACAGAATTGTGATTATTAGCAAAGGAAATTATTCTCTACAACCTCCAGCAGTTTCCATTTTATATATTTTGCTATTCCTTCACAAAATGTCTGTGTCCCTAAGATTTCAATATCTCTCTTTCACACACCACTGATTTTTCATTATTGTGAGAGTGCCCAAATTATGTGGAAATTTAAGTTGGTCTCCCTGAAGAAAATAATCTCACTGGATACTTCTCATTCCTCCCTCCCACAGTAACTTTCAGCTTTAATAAAAATATTTCAGACACACTTTGAGTTTTTGTCTTTGTAAAACTGCAGTTGATATTGCTGACATTTTCAAATCAACCTTTAAGAGAAATTAGGAACCAATAGGAAAAAAAGTGTTAAAAGAGGACAACAGGTGTGGGCATTATATGTTATTCAGATGTTGTATGAACATTAATCAATAAATAACAATAAACAAATTTAAAGCCAGGCAAGTATAAATGGAACAACAGAAGTGCACGAAGTAGAATAACTTTCTTTTTCTCTTGTTTTAAGCTGAACATCATATATGCCGTTGAGGTGAAAGCAACATATCCAAACCGACCAAACATCCATTACCTCTTTTGATAAAGCTTGCTCAAGGGCTACTCTGAGACATTTATCTACAATCCAGCAGTGGAGGCAATAGTCCCTGCTGCATCAAGACAAAAAGCTTTTCTCACTGATGCCTTTTGAAACGAATAACATCATCTTCTGTTAATGTCTGGAGAACTCTGAAAGTTGGTATGAATCAACTTGGGGCAATACTGCATATAATATCTCCCCTTCTCCACCATTGTAAAAGAGCTCATCAGATGCATCACATTATTACCTCCTCCTTTTCTTCACCTTTCTTTTGTTAACCAAACATACAAACATCCTGTTGAGGCCTCTTAGTTGAGATAGGGCCTGGTCAATATTATCAAACAAAGACCGATTCTGTTCTAGCATTAGTACCAGCACTACAGCCATGCTTTGAGCTTGTGGGAAATTAACTAAAGCAATTCATAGCCCATTTACTTATAGACTGTTACCGATACACTTTTGGTTTTGAAACGCCACCATTGAACCTGCCACAGAAAAAAAGGCCCCAAAGTATTCCTGTTTAACTGGGTTTGCACCCTGGATATTAGAGGGAAAACAACATAGATGACAGCAGCTGGAGGAAAATACTGTCTTAGTCTCATTTTGTCTCCTTTAGTCTCGTATAACACAGAAAATGTTTGCTGGGGTTTTTTTCTCTTTGGCCTGAGGAGAGTTACAAGGATTTAGTAAGAGGAGCAGCTGCCAACATGCACAATCCATTTAATTTCATTAAAATTTAATTCCATTTAATCCAAATATCAACAATGAATGCAGTTCTTTACGGGGCATTAATATCTTGCATCAAGTTTGAAAACAAGTGAAAAGCTTCCTGTTAAATGTAGAAGTTACATTATCTGTTCCTGGACCACTGAGTTTCCCCAAAATAACACAGGAAACACTGAAAGCAGACGCATGCATTTGCTTCTTTAAGTGCAAACATAGGCAGCCGAGGGGCTTTAGGTCAGAGATTCCTGCCCACAAATAAATGATGTCTCAGTAAATTACTACTTGAGGAAAAAATCATCTGGCAGAGGTGCTGCTGTTCATCACAGTGAGGCTAAATAGCAGCCAGGGGAGCTTTCTGCTGCTTGCTTGGTTGTTGTTGTTTATGATTAACTTAATTTGCTATCTTGCTATTGCCAGTATGAGGAAAAGGTGTTGCCTGCTCTCTGGCATATTTCCATCCTCTTGGGTTGCTTCCTGAAACCACATGACTCAGCTCAGTTTGTCAATCTAATCCTCATTCGGTTTCATAAAAGCCATCAGTAAGTGGAAAACCTGCTTAACTCAGTAGCTTGGTGACATTTTATGGGTGGTGCTGTACAAAAGGTCGCACAGATGACCTGTGTGTTCCTCCTTTGAAATCTCTGAATCTATCAGAAGTGTAATATGCTGACAGTGTCTCAAACCTGGTCTGAAAGGGTGATGCACAGCCACTGCAAGGATAGAGGCACCATAGAATAAGGGGCTTGTATCACAGTGGGAAAACACTTCTGCTCTCAGTTCCTTGGGTAACTCTTCACCCAGCAGCAGTTCAGCTGCTCTGAAAAACAGCTAAAAAGTAAGATAGGTCAGACTCCAGTTCTAGGGGAAAAAAAAAGTAAACAAACATTGGATGTATGATTACTTAAAAGCTGTCTTGTCTTATGCTGTTGATATTATGCTCATTTATATTCAAAGACAGAAATGTAAACCTTTATGACAAAATATAGCTTGCAAGGGGATAGAAAAGTGGGACATTTCTGCATTTTATGCCCTCTGAAGCCACCGCAGATGAGAATAATCAATTGTACCAGTGTAGAACTACAGGGAACCGTGAATTTTTACCAGTGAAAATCCTCCCACAGGAACGAGCAGATTCCTGCTTAGATATAGACCTTTTAATGGGAACTGCTGTATTGGTTCTAAGGGAGTCACGATCACCCCTTAGCTTAACTGTTGATAGCAACTAGCAGAGCCAATTTACTTTCACATGGAATGCAACTGTTTGTGAAATAGAATGGAAGAAGCACTAAACTTCAAAAAATTAAAGACAGAGAGAGAAGGGAACTGTTCTATCTTCTTAGCTAGCATCCAAAGACAGGGAGACACTGCTTTCCTTTCCACTAATTTTGCTGTAGATGGCCTGCTTCATGCTTGGACTGACAGTGACTGTTTCTCCAATCAGCAAAGAGACTGTGGATAGGAAGTAGTTTTTATTTAATTTGTCCTATCTATATAGGATATAGATATCTTACCTGCAATATATACATTATATGTATTTTATAATGATTTAAGTCAATACGTTCACAAAGAGTCTCATCTTTACAACAAGGTTAATTATTAATTCTGGGACTTTCCAGTGGTGCACTAGAGTTATATTTTAACCCTGGACTGAAGCTCCCATTTCCCTCATGTCCTCGATGAGTGATACAAGCCCTGTCTCAGGGTAGGTTGTAGGTGAGCCTAGAGGCACATTGAGAAAGTGAAGCCCTTCATACTCATAGGATGCAACCAAACTGTGCTGCCAGACTCAAAGCCATGGGCTTAGGCTGGATAACAAGGCTCTGCCTGCCCTCCAGACCAAGCACAGACTTAGGCATTGTGTAGGTGGACCAGGAATGCTGTCATGCAGCACTGTCCCACGGTTAATATTGAAGAGGCAAATTACTCATGGACTATTTTGCAGAAAGGCTTCAGCATAGCCTGCTGCAAGGGCAGCTGGTGTTTATCAGCAGCGTGGGCTCAGACTGCCTTTAGGACTGTGTTAAGGATCACAGCTGAATTATATCCATCTACCATGCCTTCGGAGACAGAATGAGTATGTCAAAAGCAAGCCACACTGGGTCCTGCTCTGGTACAGGCAGTACAGGTGTAGGTAAGAGTCTTAGGTTAGACACCTAAAAATGAACGTAACTGACTTTTTTTAATTTTCTTTTTAAATTGGTAAAATTGGGCCTCTTGGTTCACAGTAACTTGCTATTGTACCAATAACCTTCACTCATCTATCTATGCTACTATCTCTGTGTGGAGTTAAAAGGACTTTCATGTTCTGTTAACAACGGAACAGTGTTTTATAGCCAGACCCAGCCCTACGATCTCAAACAAACTGTTCATTTCCTTGTTTCAGTTTCACACTAATCTTTTAACAGCCTTGATAGGCTTTGCAGATGATTACTAGAACACCTAACTTCCTACTTTTCATTTTTCTATTGCAATTTAAGACTAGAATTAAGGACTACGTATACAATTTTGGGTTTTAATACCTAAACAAATCCTTCACATACAGAGGACATTACTGCCCTCGTATCTTGTCTACCCATATAAACAGATGAGCCTCTCCTTTTGCACTTCAACTTTTTCACTGTACCTGTAGGCTGCACCATTCCACTCCAGTGGGAACCTACTGAACCTGAACCCAATCCAACAAAATGGCCATAGCCAGAGGAAGAATTTATAGTTCATTTGCATAGGAAAGGGAGAATACTTCAAGTTTCCAAAGAATAGTTGATACATACCATAAATTCATACCCTGCCTCTTTTTGTTACACTAATTTGGCATACAGAAAAGCCATAAAAGTAGCCCAAAGCAAGAATGCTGACTGGCCCAGTATGGTTCACATGTGGCAAGTATTTAAAGCACCAGCTCTTATATGCTGGAAACACATTCCTCAGTTGTGAAATTACAGTGATTTTCTCATTCTGTACTCTTAGAAGATTCTTGTAGGTCTAGTATTTCCAAAAATAGTGAACAGGCATTTCCAGCCAGCCCTGATATAAGGTCTAATCACAGCCCCACGGGATTTCGCTTCTCAACAAAAGTGGGATTTAAAGTTTGTTATGTTCTGTCCCAACATCTCACAAACCTTTTAGCAATCTCATTTATACATAAACAATGCTATTAGAAAAAGATGAACTAATTATCTCTTACAAAAATAATAAAATGATAGAATATATGTAGCATATGAATTATTCTTGGTTTTCTCACTCGTCTCAAATTAGGTGTATGCAATATATATCAACTTACTGTCTCCTTCTGGGTAGTAAGACATACAATTCATAAACTCTTTAAGAAAATCAGACTATTGCAGGTACAAATCAACTTTTTTCCCCTCAAAATATGGAACAACTACTACTTTACTGTAACTAACTGAAACAACCAACGGTCAAAATCCCCAATCTTTTTTTCTTTGAGTTATTCTAACAACTTTTTAAATTCTTCTAAGAAGATTTAATCTTAACCAGGATGCTTTGCAATTGCTGTTGCAATTCAGGAGCAGAATGAAAGACTGTTAAGACAATCTCAATTGTAAAATGTACCTAAATTGTGTTGCAAAAAATAGAGGGAGGTGGGAGGGGAGAATTGGCCTGTCTCTGTCAACTACCTGTTTCACAGCACCAGGGAGCTCTAGCCAGGGGCTGAGTGCTCCCTAGCCAGAATCAGCTTCAAAAGCCTGCAGTGAGTGAGCCGGTAGTTCATTATCTTCTGTACAAACATATCTGAAACCCCTTCGTGTGTCTGCTTTGGATGATCTCCAAAATCAATTTCCTCATAGGCTAAGTCATGAAGTGACCCAAGAGTTGGACCATAATACTTACTTTCTGAGGATAGACAGAAGGAATATATTTACATGGAATGTTGTTTTCTCTGGGGTTTTCCAAAAGAGAAGGGAAGCTTTCCTACAGCATTCTCTCCAAATGTCCAAGTTAATCGGAGGCTGGCCTGGAAGGGCAGAGCAGTGCAGTATGACATAGCTTAGGGTCAAAAGCTTTTGCCACGTGATGGTTCTGGAATGACTGCAACTAGAAAGGCTCTTCTTGAAGTTGTGTGAAACCTCCATGTTAGACCACGGCAGTGCAGGTGAAGGCACCCGGTTCAGAGTCTCCCAAAGCGGATGGGGAAAGAAAGATTCAAATTGTTTAGTGCCCCGAGGGGCTTCTGAAAGAAATAATGGAAAAACAGCTTCTTGTAGTTTGTTTAGGGAGATCTGTTCCTTAAGGGCCAGCAACCTCAGAGAGAGCGTGGAGCTATATGCTCCTGCTGCAGATGTGTACTTGCACGTATTACAATATACAGTAAATACATAAAATGTACAGTGAATGCACTAGAGGGGGAAAAAAAGACAAGGAAATAACTTCTGATGTACATGTGAAGAACCTTTCTGCCTTTTGGCTCTATTTGCCATTTGAATTTTAAAAGAATGATAGTAAGCAGAGTGGGAAAAATGCAAATTATTCACCCGAGAGCAGCATTTTGACTAACATGATGCTCTTTTCTTATTAAAACAATAGATGTTCTCTCATGACACAATAATTAATTCAGCGATACTCAACATTTATCTAGTGATCTGTAACTAGAGTAACATGCCTAAATTGTTTCTCCTGGGCAACTTCTTATTAAAAATCAATTACTTATCATGAAATGTCAATAATTCAGGCACTATTAAAGTGCAAGTACGGTTATAATTAAAAAATGTGTGCACTTCCAGGCAGTAGGTATTGCTCCCCTCACACCTACCCAAATGGCCGTAAAAATGGTTCTTAATTAAAACAGACCTACAAACTATAATATCTGGCTTCTGCTATTTGCTCTGGTACAGTCTGGTACCTCTCGGACGTTTGATAAGTAACTTAATCACCCTGCGAGATATTAAAAAGCAAGATCCTAAATCCTTTAGGTGCCCGTCTGAGCACAGAACTGTTCACCTCACACCCTCCTTGCGACGACAGGGAGAGACAGGTTTGCCTACTAACGGGCTGCTCGCACGGAAGGTGCCCCCGCAGCAGCGCGTACCCCTCCCCGTCCCCCCGGAACGGGACACGGGGCACATGACAGTGCAGTCGCGTCGCGGCCCCGTCCGGCGCCGTCCGCCCCGCCGGGTTGTCCCATAGCCCCGCCCGCCAT
>JAAGNO010030680.1:0-22990 GCA_033439905.1 Ceryle rudis
AAAAAAAAAAAAAAGAAAAAAGAAAAAAGAAAAAAGAAAAAAGAAAAAAGAAAAAAGAAAAAAGAAAAAAGAAAAAAAAAGGTGCTTACAATTGCAAAGGTTCCTGAGAAAAACTTTTCAAAAAGCCATAGTGGTGAACGGTTTCTGGCCAAGTTTCTGGCAGTCTCATTGTTTGAAGATAAACCTTGCCCCTGCAGACTTTAGTATTCTCAAATAAGTATTTTCTGACACGGGACCTTTCTCACAGAATCTGATTTGATGACCCATAGCCTGTAAAATCATAGAATAATTTAGACTGGATGGCACCTTTGGAGGTCTCTGGTCCAATTTATGCCATAAGACTTCTAGGTTCCACCGGGATCTGTCTGGAGGAAAAGGAAGAATAATACAATGGAGATAGCTTTGGGAATTGTAATAGCAAAATCTTTGATGATTAGGATAGCTTTTCCTGCTAGGGAAGTCAATAAAGGTGTCTTAATAAGGCAACAACCTCCAGTGGGTTGGGAACAAGAAATTAGCGGCCAGACCTTGGCTGTGTTTTGAATATACATTCTCTCGCTGTATAATTATGAATAGAACAATTGTTCTTTCTGAATTGCCTAATGAAAATTCTATCATCATCTTCAGCAGCAGTAACAGAGAGCTTTGTCTGGTGGATAAAACACTTCCCAGGAGTCAGGAATCCCGATTCTAGCTCTGACACTGGCTTGATCTGTCACCTCAGACAATTCACTTTACTTCTGTGTCCTCTTTTTCCCCTCATCTGCAAAATGTCCTTTGACATGCACGGATGAAAATCTCTACGAGGGAACTCAGAAAATACAAGTTATTATATTAATTGGGAGTATATTTAGCCCTGCTTGAATGACTGAATGCTTGATATAAAAAGCCTGGAAAACATAACCTTTTCTTGACACAAAGTCAGGTGAAAGATTTTTAGTTTCAGTAGGTGTTTACCTGAATCCCACCTGACTTGAAAAGTTCTCAGTTTAATGAAGCCCAAGCTCAGGGCTTGGTCAAGGGAGCAAGTTTTCCTTGCTAACTGCAAAGCAGAGATACTTCTTGAAAGCTGGACTATAGTAACTGGACTATAGCAAATTGTAGCATTTTTATTAAACATTCACTTTGGCTCAACAAGTAAATGCCACTGGGGAAAAGCTCTCAGATCCTACATCTTCAAATACACTGAGGTTCGGCTCTCCTCTTTAGAGGAATCTGGACACAATATTGACTGGCTTAAGTTGTGTTTTGAAGCCGATTCCACATGCGGAAACTGCACGATCTGTCATTATGCCTGAGTGGGCACAGAAATCCTGGGCAAAGAAATGGGAGAGCACCTCTGTCCAGTGTAAATTAAACCTTAGCACTTTCTCAGCCCAGACAGACAACATCCTTGCAGAGCAACTGCACAACCAGGTCTAGAACATGCCCCTTTTCTAGAACATAAACCCAGCCATTTCCAGATGTGGAAAAACAAAGGAGAAAGATCATAATTGGATCTCACTGTTTGTGGTTTTATTTTTTCCCCTGCCTTGGCTCTCTAATGAGAGTCAGCGATTTGAAGAGTTTGTGGACATAGTGTTCACTGGAGGAGCTTTCATTTCATAGTTCCCCATTTGTGCTCATTGCCAACTTTACAGCTAATTGAAACAAAACTGAGCTTGTAGATTAAATGGCAACCCCTGGGATTTGTTTCTGCAATTACCAGTGCTCCTCTTAGACAGATTCTAATTCAATAGTAAGTTCCTGGACCCACATGCAGAAAACACTGGGAAAAATCCCACTGCCTGGATGACATCAGAGTTAACTCTGTCCAGTCTGTCACAGCCCCTGCAGTCCCTAACAACTGTAGGCAAACCCCTGGCCTGTTGAAATCTGGAAAATTTGCCACTAGCTTCATCTAGTTAGGTGAAGGCTAGGATTTCACCTTGGAAGACTGAAGGAGCTGTCTTTTCCTGACAGCACAACATTTCCAGCTTTGCAGCTTGCCTTGCGATGGCTAAAGTTTTGCAGAGTGCATTTTCCCTCGGCGTGGGTAAAGCTCTTCATGCGTTTCATAAAAATACGTGCTCAGCTTTGGAGCATAACCTTTTGCAAGCCCCTAGCAGATACCCCGTGCCCAGCTGAGTTCCTCAGATGGGAAGAAAGAGGAGTAAAAACTGCAGCAAAAAGATTTTTGAAAGCAGTTTCCTGGGGTTAAAAAGAAACCAGTCACCTCTGAGCTGCTTTCACCATCAGAGACTCAGTTTCAGGCGTATTCACAGGTCGGGGAATGAATATGTGGTTAAGCAGATTCTTAATGCGATCGCTAGTCAGGAACAAAGTTGGCTTTTGCTCTATCTTCTCATTGGCAAATAGAGCTGGGGAGAATGCACGCTGACTGGCAGTGACTTCCACTACCATATCCGTTTCCATGGCGCAAGGCAAAATTCATCTGCCAACTCACTGACAAACTTTCTCCACTTCTAATTCAAGTGAACCTGTTCTCATTCCAGACAGTGCAGCTGGAGAGTTAACCTAACAGAACAGTGCAGGAACCAGCCGTATCTGGTTCTGGATCACCTTTTCTTGCCCTCTTTCAGCTCACCAGTAGGAATTTAAGCATGGAACAAACCTAAATTGCTCTAAGTGATGTTACATGCCAAATAATCCTTGGCTCAGCCCCGGGAAACAGGCAGTTTTCATCCAGCTTTTCACTGAACATCAAAGGATATAGTAAAACTGGAATAGGTATGGAAGAGAACGGCTGGAGAACTTCTGTGAGAATGGACTAAGATGCTTAAAGGTAAAAAAGACAGATATGCTCAAGGTCTGTAAAACTACAGGGAGCATCGAGTGAAGAAGGAGGGATGGACTGTACCTTGCAAGTTCTGAGAGCTGCAGGACATCAGCTGGAGGTGGGTACAGAGCAGAAGAGGGGAGATAGGTCTTTACACACTTGCACAGGCAGTTAAACTATGGAGCTCTCTGCCATGTGTCAGCCATTTACATGGGCTCAAAGGAGACAAAGGATGGAAGAGAAAGAAATCAACTGCAGAGGTATTAAAACACAACAGATACTTCTGGCTCAAAGTCTCTGAACCACAATTTTCCAGAGACTGAGAGAGAACACCTTGGGGAGGTATTTCTATCATCTGCCTTGTCTTTAGACTTTTCCCTGGACATCTGCTATAAACTACCAGTGTAGACAAGATCCTTAAGAAACTGGGTATAAGAACGTAAGAGCTGTGACCCTGGGACAGGCCCGAGATCTGTCTGTGCTCAGAACCAGACACTTGCTCATGCTAAAGGAGGGAGCAGAACAAAGAAATACAGCCCCTGCTCCTTTTAGCAACTGTTCCCTGCCACTCAGGTTCTCACAAGCCACAGTGTAAGGACATTCTGAGCCAGAGACTGGTTATGGATGCTTATTTACCTTGACAGATTTAAAAAGTGACTGAACAACTCCAATGGGAGGGAAATCCACCTACGATGTCAGTCTTTACATGAGTTCAGCTGCCTGAGCATCTCTGTCTTCCCGTCTATCTCCTTTCTGAAGCACTGTCTGATTCAGTGAAGCACAATGGAGATGGAGAGCTCAGTGGTGCTACATTTTTCCACATGTTGTGGAAACAGCTAGGTAGAGGGGAATGAAATCTTATTAGCTCTCCCAGGGAGAGAAAACATGCTCAGCCTAAGCCTGATTAGACGTCGGAGAACTCACAGAGGGCGGTGTGTATTGGAAAGGTGGCAGTGTGTGTTCTGCCCTCACAGGGTAACTGGTTTTGTTGTCAGGCTGGCTGCTGAGACCTGGTCCATTTGCCCAATTCGATCCACAGTGAGCTTGCCACATCTTTGCTCCAGAGGCCTGTTTATGAAGACAAAACCAGGGACTTGGCGGCTGCGATGTAAATGTCACATTTTATGAGCAAGACAATTGCTGTAAGAAGGGCTCCTTTTTTTTTTTTTTTTTTCTTTTCCCTTTTTTTTTTGGCAGGATTTCAATCTATGGCGTGGGTCTTCATGCCCCCCGGCTACCTCCCCCCAGTACAGAAATGGACACTGCAAACTTCTCTCTGAGGCCAGCCTTGGCAACAGAGCCAATGAGAAAAGAAACAGCCTGTGCTCTAATAAGTAAAATATTTATGTCTTGCTTTGGCTAACATACCCTCTCTCAATAAAATATTTTTCCCAGGAGGAAATCTATGAAAGGGAGGGGGTTCCTTTATTATATCCCCAAATCATTCTTTTCTGTTCCCCTTCAAAAGCCTCAAAATCAAAGGACACTGTACTCTGAAGCTTTTTGTCGCCATTCTTGACTCTGTTATCATTAGTTATTACAATCATTATATTGATTACCATTACGAGTTCTCAGGAGGCCCTGGCTAATCAGCACCCCATTCCAGGAAACGCTCTGACAAATCTCTCCCAGCATGTGCGTACACAAAGCTTGTAGTCTGAAAAGACCAGCTAAACAGACTGTTAACCCGTTCCCATGCCAGGGAACGCCAGCACAGAAAACCCAAGCGGTTTAGTGACAGCCACTGCAGAAGCCTGGGTCAGAGAGGGAACAAAGCTCTTAACTGGTGCCTGCTCACTTCTCACGGCGTTTCAGTGACCGTTCTGTCACGTGAAGAGATCCTTGAGATGATCTTTACCCACGGAGGAGTAATTGATGATGTTGTGCACTGGAACTCATTGCTAAGCTCACAGCCAACCAGTGCTCCGGGTTTACAGCTCAAATAGCCATCCGTGTGATTTAGGGCAGGCCCCAGTTCAGGCGGAGGGTTACTGGCCTGATATGTAGAGGGCACATTCACCCTGCTGGGAACTGCCACCCCTGTGCGTCAGGACAGACAGCACATGCTGCCTTTCAGCTGAAGACCATGCTGCTGCTCCGGAGTCACTAACAACATTTCAACCTCTTTCTGGGCACATTATCTCCATCGCTCTGCAGTGCAGGTGACAAGATCACTCGTGGCAACCTGCTCTCTCTTGCTAGTGTTACGTTACAGATGCTTTTGGCCTATCACAGACAGTGACTTGTATCACAAGAGACAGATCTCCTGTAGCCACCCAAGTGAAGAGGAAGCCTCTGAGCTTTGATGGAGCAAGATTTCACCCCAGAAAGCTACAGGCATCCTGTCAAATTTTGATTCTTTCAAAGATGTGCCCATCCGCTGAGAAACAAAGCTGTGTTGTTACTAACCACAAGACACACCCTTGCCAGTCTGAAGTTCCTCCCCCTGGTTTTGCTGTGACTAACCGGCAGAAGATTGACACAAAGGGAGGCAGCAGACATCTCATTGTGGAGATACCTCCCCCTCAGAATGCTTTTGACTCTGAAATCCTTACCTGGATTTCAGATTAATCTCACATGAACTTACAGGTCATTCTTCACCCTGTACCTCTGGCTCCCCACTTTCATAACATCACAGAGCTCTGTTTATATGTTGACATGTTTACAATACCTGTGTGTGAATGCCTGAAGCTCTGTTCTCGGGGTAAACCAAACAAAACAGCATTTTCTTTACTTGCCTCAGGCCTTCTCTGCAAAGCTATTTTACTTTGGCCTTGAGAGTTTCCAAAAGGCAGCTGTGGGACAATCCAGGAGGCACAGCCGTAATTTGGATTGGTCCTTATTAGATCCCCCGAAGCATGTAAGTGACACAGGTACCAGGAATGTCTCAGTCTTGAAAAAGGTTTCAGTGGAGACCCACCTTATTACATCCCAGAGAACCCACCTCAGTCATAAATCCCCAGTAACCTGCCTGCATTATGCTTTTGTGGTGGAAATCCAGCTACCATCTCTCAGATGGCAAAACCCTGCAGATGTCACTTACTTCAGCTCTGTTTGAACTAATGACCTCAAAGCAAAGGGCTCCACATTCGCCTACTACACAGACTCGCTGAGCCTCTCCTTCTCAGCCACCAGCCTCCCAGAAACGGTGGTGTGGTGGGGAGGAGGAGAGACAGAGCAACAAACAGAAACAACCCCAGACTCTCATACCTCTAAAGGAACCACAAGAGTCCCATGGATACCAATGGCGAAACCACACACAAACTGGAAGGAAAAGAGAAAAGAAAACCCTATTTGGGATTTTAAAAGAAGAGTTGAGCATGCACACACAATACCCTTTGGCAAAGGAGCCCAGGCCGGAAAGTGTTGCAACTCCAACATGCTGTGCTCAGAGAAGGTGTTAATGGTCCAGCCATCCTGTATTACTGCACACAAACAGGAGAGGCCCTGCAGAACTGTAGGGGTCTTTTAAGATCCCCACCCAGATGGAAAAAGCAGAGAGAGTTATGTAGGATTAACACAAGGGGAGAGGAAGGAAAGGGGTGAAGGAAAGGTAATGTCCCAGGCACTAGAGCTCTGAGCTAACAAGGCAGGTCTGTTGCGTCTCACACATTGAAATGGGGATGCTCTGGCTGCCCCCCTCCCACAACTTGGCCTCTGCTTCACGCACTCACGGCAGGACTCCGGGGCTCCCCTCCTCTCTGGGACTCTGTGGTCCAGATCTGTGATTTATTGACCAGCTGCATTTAGGGTCACCAGTCCTGAACTCCTTTAAACTCCCAGTAGGAGTCAGAGGTTTCAGGCTCTTTGTCTGCTTGGAGGGAGCCACCCAAGATGTGTTTGCAGCCGATGGTCTCTTCCTAACATGATCAGAGATACTGGCTCTTATGCCTGGGGAAAGAAATACTGGGCAGGTTATGACACTGGCCTGTGTGTGCCTAATGAGAACTGCTGAAATCTTCAACCACATGTCAACCTTCCTGACCCTACAACCGCACACCAAAATCTTCACGTGGCTGTGAGCTCCCAGGCACAAAACTCTCAGTGAAAGTTAGGACTGTGCATGCTTGTGGTCTGGGAATTTACATGCAGCATGGAAGGAAGGGGTGGTATCTTCCCCAAAGCCTGCCACCACAAACACAATGGAATACCCAAGGGCTGCTTTGCTTGGCCAGTGATGTCATAACAAAATCTCATGTCCAGAAAAGAGACTTGGTCGTATCTAAGTACAGCCTAAAGCTGTTCAAGTATTAATACGGAGGGGAGAGACATTATTAAACAGCACAGGACCACCACGTGTGGCTGATTCTTCACCGTGCAGAGGTTTTAATAACTACTGACATTTTCTAAATCAGCCATTAATTAAGTGGGTTTAAGTGAAGGAGACACTCATGGTCACCATGGTCACCACGATGAGCAGACTGTTCAATGGATAAGGAATTGGTTGAATGGTCACATCCAGAGGGTAGAGGTCAATGGCTTAATGTCCAGATGGAGATCAGTAACAAGTGGTGTCCCTCAGGGGTCCATACTGGGACCAGTGCTGCTTACTATCTTCATCAATGACACAGACAGTGAGGTTTCAGACAATTTTTTATCAGGGCCTGTTGTCACAGGACAAGGGATTTCAAAGTAAAAGAGGTTAGATTTAGACTAGATATAAGGAAGAATTTTTTTACAGTGAGGGTGGTGAAACACTGGCACAGGTCGCCCAGAGAGGTGGTCGCTGCCCCATCCCTGGAAACATTCCAGGTCAGGTTGGAGAGGGCTTTGAGCAACCTGCTCTAGTTGCAGATGTCCTTGCTTACTTCAGGGGGGTTGGACTAGATGACCTTTCAAAGTCCCTTCCAACCTCAAACATTCTATATATCTTGAGAGGAAGAAGGGAGAGGATGGAGCATTTATATGTGGAGGAACAGGCATAAAATATGCAGTGAGATAGAGAAGGATGGGGAGTGCAGAAAAACCATTCTACTACTCTGTGATTCTATGAAGTTCTGGTAGCTAACCTCTAAGAGAGAGCCATTTGTGATGGTACTGAACACTACTGTATCTCTACTGCAACACAAAGTTTGTGCACAACCCGCACAACCAGCTGCCACAGGAATTTATTCATGGTCAGAATAAAATACTGCTGAAAATTCAAACAATCAGCTGAATTTCTGGAGAGGCCAATACTGGCCTTCACATTTGCAGACATGATTCACCACCATCATCTCTATAAGAATTCATCTCAGAAGTGTTTGGAGACCATTTTTAACTGGTCTGTTGTTCCAGAGTTATAATCAAGGGCACACTACTAGGCAAAGTGCTGGATTGTTGAACTCGTGTACAATTTTCCTGTGGATTAGATCAAATTCCTGGTGTAGGAAAAAACTATTAGGGCCTGAGTACTGTTTTCACTTCTGAGAGCTTAACGCACATGTTACTGACTTCCACCAAATGATTTCCAGCATATACCTGTGAGAATGCAGGATCAAACCACAACGTGTTATGTTTCAAAATATTTTTTTCACAATAAGTTGGTGTAGTGAACTCACTTTCCATCCCTAGAGAGCTGACTGTAATGAGATCACACAGAGAAAGGATATGGAGTTTCACCCTAATCTCCAGGAGACAACAGGCCATGTCCAAAAATCCTCTCACAAATCAGTAGCACTTTCAGTTGCAGAGCAATGCCATCTGTGGAGATAATCTGAAGAAAGCAGCGAGGTCAGAATTTCAACTGACACATGAAGATTTGGAGTGTACGTATCAGGGATGCAGGAAGGATATGTTTGCTCCCAGCTTAGGAAATTCTTCAGTCTATGCTTTTCCTAAAGCCTCACCACCTGGAGTGAATATCTGAGACACCTTTTCTATTGTTGGTTTGCTGGTTTTTTTTTTTCCCCTCTCCTTTCATTTAGAAAATAAAAAGTCCTATGGAATCATATTTTCTAATAGGAGCTACTCCAAAATGCATCACAAAAGAGGGATCAAATGAACATCTTACCATGGATGAATTTGCTGTGACTTTACCAAGAGAAAGCAGCATGACAGGTTGATTTCAAGCACTAGCTAGATCAAATCTGAACTCCATCGCTACAAGGAAATGAGAATCATAAAAGCAACTCTCATAAAATCGTGCAGCAAATTAGTGCGATCAGAGCGCACTAATCCTACTCCAACACTCCAGCTAACAAATCTGTGAGGGGAATGTTCGTCCCTGCCCTATCTGCATCACTCCAAGATTTAATTGGTGCATTTAATCCTTCATTTTCAACACTAACACTTTACATTCAAGGAAAAAAAAAAAGAAAAAAGTGGTGTTCGTCAGTTCTAATTAAATTACATGCTTTATTTTTTTAATTAAATAGCCTAAAAGGAAATAAACTGGAAGAAATATTCTAACAAATGATTTAGAAGTATTTCATATGTATCTGAGAAGGGAGCCAAATATAAGTTGACAGCTTAGTGCAAGAGAACTTCAATCTGGGTTTTATTGCAATAACAAAAGTGCGTATTTAAAAGCTTTCACACAGAGCATCTATTCAGAAACAAGCCCGAAGACAGTCAGGGAATTAAAAAGAGGATAGTGTTTTGAATTAATCTAGAACATTTTTGCGGATTAGTTTACAAGCACAGAATGCCTCAGGGGGCTAGGGAGAGCACAGAGCACTGAAGTCAGAGGGATCTGTCTTTTTCCTGTTGCTGGTGATTAGTTCATATCTCTTTGACACCATGTTTACAAGCCCCTAATTGCCTCATTAATACCTCATTATTACTTAGAAAGTGAAGAAGCTTTTAGCTTTGAAGCTGCTTTGCTGCACTTGAAGGCAAATATAGGGTGAATTTTGAATGTGTTGGTACTAATTAAAGTTGAAGACTGTTTCCTGTTGCTTGTGGGTGGGTGTTAATACCTTCAAAGAAAAAATTAGGCTTCGATTTATATTACATGCCTCCTAACTTACACACACAGCAATAAGTGCGAGTAAGAAACCCACTCCTGCAAACTGGATTTACAAAGAGACACAGATCCACACGTCTCTTATATTCTTACGTGCTTTTTCAGAGAGGACCACACTCTATGAGGGCTCGTTCACTCTGCATTAGAATGCCTGGAACAGACTGAAGCTCAGTCCCCGCAGATAACAGCACGTACCTTCCCACGCTGCCACTCATGTCCAGGGCACTGCATTCTCTTTTTGAACCAGAACGAGAACCAAAAGCGGATTAACCACTGTGTAAAACAGACCTGGGGTCTATTTACGTCCTGCTCTAGGTGGACATCGGGTCTATGTCACCCTGGAAAAGCTTGTTTCAAAGCAAAACTAAAATCAGGCACAAAAAGCTCATCTCGTGACGTTTCGCTTCTAACCTTATGTACCTGTTTTATATATACATGTAGGTATATTCATATAAATGTAAGTAATCATATCTATATAATAACACACAGCATCTTGCTGCATCCAGCAAGCACTGGCTTCCCGAAACGCGTCTGAAGCTGCGAGATCTTTGAACTGAGATTCAGCTTTCAAATGCCTGTGCACAACTACTTCAGTCTACAAATTGCAAATAAGCCAGTGACCACAATTATGGTTCGTACATTATCGTATGAATGAATAAATGAGATGTTTAGAACCTCACTTGAGCTGTAGAGATGCACTGGCTGATAATGTTTTTGAGGAATTTTCTTCCAGCCCCAGACAGAAGAGAGACAAAGCAGACATTAACCATAACAAAATAATTTCCATGGGAAATTTTTAAAAGAAATGTGCTTTCTTTCAATTTGCTTGTTTTAAGGGGTCTGGGGGATGTTGTGAATGGAGAAGGGGGTGAAGGGGAAGGAAAAGATACCCATTTTTGGTAAAAGCATTCAGTTTCTTAATAAGCATTTTGGATGAGAAAAATAGTCTTTGCTGAAAGCTAATCAAAAACCCTACACAGACTGGAAGATTTGGATACAAAAATAAAATGTTTCCATACAAATTAAATTCCCAAAGAGGCATTTTTCACCAGCATTGTTTTTCAGTGGTGGGGGCTGGGGTGGGCGCAGGAAAAGATCCAGTCTAGAAGGTTGAACATTCCCCGCTGCAGCAGTCAGGATTTGGCTAACAGTCCCCAAGATCAGGGCTCAGCTCAGACTGCCCAGTTGCTGGTGATTAACGGGCCTTCTTGTGACGGGCCCAGGACAGAGGAGTCTGGCTTGCCATGAGCACCCTTAAGGCAGAGCTCGGAACAACTCAGCCCTTCATGCTCCTCTCATACCTTTCATCTCCTCTAAGAGGAGGTAAGTTGATAAAATTCTGACTTCATTTTATTTCTGCATTAAAAACAACCTAAAGCTGTTGGTGACATTAAATTATATGTGTAACTTGACAGCATCCCTTTACATGTGTAACTGTGAAGAACACAAATATGAAACAGAAAATTTACCTAAAATTATTGGTCAGAAATCCAGACTACAAAATGGGAAAGGAAGAAACCCAATCCTTCTAAGTCGTATTTACAGTATCTTTGATTTATATCAAACATTTTAAAAAGTATTAAAACAAAAATAATTAGGGCAAGCCAAAGCCATTCCTTGCCAGCATGCAAAGCTTGTCCGACAGGACATATTGAGGCTATCAATCGGTGGTGTGTATTTATAACCTAGCGCTCAGACAACTTGGAACGACAAATGCAAACAGCCACAAAGAAGTCACTTTGTTCACTTGGCACAAACAAATCCCTGAGATGAAAAGCAGCCTGGCGTTTATTTTGGGCCAAGCTTCCTCATCTGATGATCCATGACGTGGCACGGAAAGGGCAGTGTTACCAAAGGACACAAAGCACATGGAGATGCATCATTAGAGCAAACACAGACCAGGGTGCCAGATTTCATTATTCTTGCTTCTTCCTTCCCAGAATGGATGTCACTTTCCCTCCTTTCTTGTCCCCAAAGCACATTGGTTTGGAGCTTGTTGGGTTTTTTTTCTGTTTGTTGTTTGTTTTGGGTTTTTGTTGTTTGTTGTTTGTTGATTTTTTTTAAGGACCGGGCTTGTCAGCACAGCCTGCAAAGATCTTACAGCTATAATTTAAAACTGAATTGTGTTGATTGAAAACATGGCAAGCATCTGACTGCAGACATGTCTGAAGACTTCCACATGCATAGCTAAATGAGGACTGGTGAGGACATGGTGAGATTTGCCAAAAACATTAAAGCAAGCTCTGCAGGAGACACGATCCACAACTGTGCACCAGTAGTAGGCAGCCTGGGAAATGCTCATCTAGAGACCTGGTAGATTCCCTTAACCACCGAGCCATGGAGACCTGAGCTGTCTGAGCAAACAAGACACTGTGGTAGCCAGTCGTTCTCAAGAGGTTTCTCAGAACAGAAAGTTCATATTCTAGATTGGAGGAGAAACTCTCAGTGGGACCCAGATTGGTTTGATATTGATATCTCATTTATCCTCCTACCAACATGAACGAAGCAGAAGAGAAGCAACGGAGGAGAATGGGAGGAGGAAAAGAAACGCATCAGAGTGGTCAGCCGGTGAACATGCAGTTACTGGTCAGCTAAGATACTGCCTTTTGGGAGTAATTAGCTAAGGGAATGGCAGCAAGCTCGCAACTGCCACAAGACGATCAACAGAGGTTGCAGAAGCCCAGGTGTAGTTTGGTTTTAGGAACACTGATATATGTTGGTCAGTTCAAAGGGAATATCTTATGATCTTCCACCGCTCTTTTGGGGAGGGTCTGGCAAGGCTTCTAGACCTTATCTCGGTGGGCAGACACAGACATTGAGCCTTGAGTTACACTGTCCCATGCATGGATAATGGGAAATTCGGTGGTTTGATGGTGTGATGCCTTCATTCTTCTCCTACCTTCATCCACTTACATATGTCAGGGAGCTAAAGGCATGAGAAAGTCTTCAGAAAGTTTTAACCTTCTGATGACACTCAGGCTTTCTAAGGAGGGTCATAGGTGATTTGGGATACTTTTCTCTCATTTCACTTTAAAAAAAAAGGATTTCCCACAGCTCCTCAAACACCGGAATAGATATGCGTATACTTTTCAGTATATGGATTCAAATCCTTGGTTTCTTTGGCAAAAGGCCATATAAATTCTCATGGATTTGTTATTGCCTGCTGTAAATTTACTACTCAGGAAGAATAATATTTCATTTGCTTTATCGTCTGTGCCTCTAAAGAGGGTGAAAATGGATTTAAGTCTTTCATTGGGCATCTTGGTGAGGGCAGAGAAAGAACACAGAAAGAAGCCAAAAAGGACACTTAAAGAATTTACATAAGGCTCCACCATCTATAACTCAGTTGATAATTTAGGTCTCCTTTGCAATGAATTACAATGCCAAGAGATTTGTTCTGTAAATTCTGTCCAGAACTTGGCAACACCAGTTCTAAGGAAGCAAGCAAACTCTAGGTTGAGTTCATGTAACCCTGGGGACCTAAGCAATACTTTCCATCTGAATAAGCAGAGGGGTTGATCTTACTCACGTTGTCTCTTACGCTGTTTCTATTCTACACAGAGGAACAGGGACAGCAGAGACAGTTCACCGGCACAGGTAGGAAGAGGACCTCAACCTCATGTTCGGTTCACATATTCATGGCGACACATGCAGCTTCACGGAGTTAAATCCATCAAGCTAAAGCCACTCCCTCGGCATCTCTACTTGTTCCACAAGCCTTTACTGTCTCCACAATAACCTCATGTACAGAGGACATTGCAGGGATCTTATCTCCCTCTATTAAGCCCAAAGTGAGGTAGGCTTGGGATGAAGAGACCAGGACCTGGACTTCAGCAGGGGGAAAGATCCAAGTGCACAGAAAAGTGTGCTTGTAGAGCGAAATCAAGGATTCACACTGTGCTCTGGAGCTTCTCCAAAACTTACGTTCAGACCCAGACTTGTCTCCATTTATCAAGTTTATTTAGCTTGAAGAGTCCGACCATGTGGCTACCACCATATTAGTATCCGAGATATATTAAGTTTATAGTAGTGAACAAATTTATGACTTGAAAGCCTGATCCTTGCCACTGGGGATCCAAGATGCAGAGAGATGAAGCAGTTTGCCCAGAGTCAAGAAAAGGGTGAGGATTAAAGCACAACCCTGAAGTCCTATGCAGCTGGCCAGCTCCCAGGGTGATCCCTTCTCCAGTGACTGTTAGATCAGTAAATTGCTCTCTAAATGCTTCCAATGTGAACTCTCCAAAACGCAGCAAATGGGATTTTTCACACTTTGACTAATGAAAGCTTGGCACATGGCATGAAAAATAAAATCCTCACAGCCAGCAGTACAGATATATATAAAATAGTTTATTTCTACAGGGCTTGTGAATAAGCAAGACATTTTTCATCCATGAAAGGCAGTTTCTGTGTGCATGTGTGAGTTAGCAACAACAACAAAAAGTATGACTGATGATGCCAATGAACATCACCCCAGTGAGGTTCAAAGAGTTGTAACTTTTTGCTTCTGAAAAAAAAAAGTATCTTTTTTACTACACCCTGCAAACTTCCAGGTTTATCGTGGCTGTTATTTCTCTCTCTTGACCAAAATACATAAATGATCCATCCTTTTGTTTCATGTTTATAGAACAGCTATCACCCCAGGGCTAGGCATTTTTAGCTAGGGATTCAACAAAAGGATGTGCTGAGAAAACACAGCTCAGATTTTACATGGCCTGCAAGATCTAATTCCATATGGAAGCAAAGTTAGTTTCTGGAAAAGTGAGGTGGGCTCATTTTTCTTGCCAAATTATGACATTTTTCTTTTTCTGTTCTTTTTTTTTCCCCCCTGCTTTCTTGGTGCTCTCCACATGACCAATGCTAACAGAAGAGACCAGCATAACTTCTCCCGGAAGCAGAGTAAAAGCGATGAGACACAAATTGGGGACCAATGGTACACTACACCCTTTCAAAACAGTATCTTCTGTCTGCTGCAAATGTTTTGAAGAGACTGCATTGAGAAAACACCCTGAAAACAGTAACTTCTGTTATAAACTGATATTAGGCTCCTGCCACATAGATAAAAGACAACCTGGCCCCAGTCTTCCAGTTCGCAGCTAACATTTGATACCTACGGACAGAGCTCAGCAGAGGAGCCTTTGTAGACACTTTAGGGACTTGCAATAGTGTGAAAGGTTTACTTTTTCTCAAGTGCAAAAGGATTACTGGGGCCATTGTAAATTTGCTTCAAAGAAACAAGAGAAGAGCTTTACAGTTCTGCAGTAATCAGAAGATATGAAAGAAGAGATAGGTAAGTTGTGATGTGCTTTAGCATAGCGTAGCATCAGGTTTTATTTGATTAATTCTTCCCTACAGCTTGTAATGGATATACACAGTGTGATTTCAGGGCAGGAGTAGCTTCAAAGTACTGAGTATCACAGATCCAAGCATGCACAGCTGGATCTCAAATATATAAGCCACTTTGAGTTACACAGGAGGAAAGAAAGAGGAAGATTACTATGATCTGAAATGTTAAAGCTTCTTTCACATGATTAAGTAAATTTACATGTTTTAGTCAAACCAGCAGAAGCCGTTTCCAGAGAACAGAAAGAAACAAGTAGGACTCTACACTCTGTGTGTGGGTGTACAACATACGTATGTCCTTCTCCTCACTTGAGGCTTCCTAAAAATAGGGCAAAATCACGTTTGGTGATTTGGAGAGAGAACTGGGGGTGTTACAAGAAAATGACAGGTATAGAAAAAGTTCCCTGTCATTTTCCTCCTGTGGGAGAGGACAGGAGATACAGCGTGGGGAGGGGCAGGATCCCTTCTGATAACCACCACCAGGTTTCCTCATAAAAGAAGGCACCCAAATTTCTCCTGCAGCAGGAGGAGAAGGCCTAGAGGGCTCTGTACCGAGAGGGCAGCACATACTGGCTCCAGCAGCCCCAGTAGCCCCTTTATCAGGAAGCGTTGCCACAGGCTGTGTTGACACCAAGGGAGGTTACTGTCCCCGTGATGACCCTGCAGAAGCATCATTGCAGTGCTGGCATAAATGTCCAGCATCGGGGTCTCTCAGCACCACTAATAGTTCTGCCTAAAGCAGAGTCCTCCTCCTCGGTCTAGTGATCTCCTCTCTAATTCCCTAGGCAAATCCATTCTTCACCCTTTTTAATGGACGTAGGATGACTTGGAAGGCCTTATGAAGTATTTGCAAGGATGTTCAGAGTAGCAAGAGTACGCTTTGTTCTGGACTACTGTTAAAAAACAGTATGCGGATGACCTGAACCAAAAGGGCATCTGATGGCCACCCAAAAGGCAGCCAGGCAATAGCACTCCTTTCTGTACTACTTGGTGCACTGGTACAGTCTTAACCATAGTCTCAGTCCGGAAGGGTCTTGGACTTGAATATACTCTTGGCAGTGTTACCTGTGCTTGGTTTGAAACAGAGGGGACTTTGAATGACCCTTCTCTGATGACAGGGATGCTTCCTAGTGAAACTTGGCAGCTCGAGTCTAATTACCGTCATGGGGAGATCACCTAGACCATCTCTGACCATCTCTGACAAACTCCATAGTCCAGAAAGGTAAAATGGCCACCGCTGGAAGAACTCTCCTAGAACCCACCAGTGTGGCCAATCTTCCACTGAGGAAAATGGGGACAGTACGTGAAGGAACCCCCTGAGCTATATGTGGTGATGCATTAAATCTCCACCAGAGGAAACTTTTCAAACCAGATTGGCAGGGAAAGAAGCAGCTGACTTTCAGAGGTCTTTCCAAGCACAGGTGGTAGATGAGACATCTCACACCATAGTGCTATCCAGGAATAACATCGGAAAGAACACTCTGGGCACAGGACAGGTAAAATTAGGTCAGTGTCTACTACTGAGAGGTAGCCTCAGCTCCCACTCCTAGCTGAGACAGCTGGTTGGGACAGTGGAGGTCCATCTGACCCAACTGTGGTCAGGCTAAATGAGATCCCTTCTAAACTTACATGTCTAAGAATCATGAAAACTAACATACAGACCATATGGCACTTTGAGATTAGAGAAGTTCAGATCCTGGCCAATTTCTATTGTTAAGTGCACAAAACACTAAGATAAATAATGGAAAATGCTTCAGCTGCTATGTATTTAGGGTACTTTTGCCATGTGACATCAGAAAATATTCCATGGTGGAATTTATTAACATAAAAATGGACTTGGTGAGACTTTGTGATCTATTAAACTTCCAGCTAACTAGACTTTTGTTTATCCAATAGACAGATGGTGTTTTTCTGAACCAGTTATGTTGATTCACAGCACTGAAGTGGTTACTGGAAAAAAGGACCATGGGTTTAATAAGAAGCAGGCCCACACACACACAATAAATGTGAGCCATATTCTACCAGCTCCAAAAGGAAAAAAAACCCAGAAGTTTTTAAACCAAATTACCAAAACATGGGCACATTTTGCATGTCCATTATGTGTATTCAAAGGCCTTGGAACAGGAATGCTGTTGGTAAATCAGCTACGTCAGACATATGAACCAAGGTATTGCATTTTGCTTGGAATATTCTGCTCCAGGTTAGGGGGAAGACACACATAGAGTCATTTTTTGGAGTGCTGGTTTAGCTGTTTTATAATACATACTCATCATACTTACAAAAGCCTCTCAGGCTTCTCATTAATAAATGCCAATGAACATAATATGACAGACACCAAGGTTGTAGAAACCAATGGCAATCTAGAAACCACGAAAAGAAAACACAGTGAATGACACCAGAGTGGAATATTTAGAGGACTCTTGAGCAGCTGAACTCCCAATCATTCTCCAAATATGAAAGAGGTTTGAACTGTTTATGAAATTAAGTGGAGCCTCTGGAACAGCACACTGAACTATGCTGAACAGGAAGAAATCTTTTTGCTTATTAAGCCTCAAGGAGCTAATGTACTGTGCTGAAGAAACAGCTACAGCCTTTGCTGTGCAGCAGGAAGGTTACTCTTGTTCAGGTGGATGAGTTGCTTTCAGACCTTTTTTTCACCACCTCTCAGATTTAAGATATTTTAGGAACGGAACAGTAATGTTCTGCTGAAGTTGCCGACAGATGATCCTGGGAAGACAGGATCCACCATACCTGGAGAAGGCCAGCAGAGAAGGACACGCTTCAGTCTGCATGGGCTCAAAACCAGAATACCTTTGAGAGGATGGGAAAAAGAACTGAAAGGCATATAATGGAGCATTAACAGTACTCACCTATCCCATCATTTTGTGCGTGTGTATGCGTGTATATATAAACACACTAATATATATAAACACACACACACAGATACACACACCTTCTTAGGTGTGCGACTATGTAATATTATATACATAACACAAGCGCAGACTAAACTTTATACAGAGGGAGAATGCATACCAGAGTCTGACACTGGGAAAGGTTTTCTTCAGCGTATTTACACGCCTAGTCTGGGGCAGGATGTGGTCTGTCATTGCAGAGGCCACAGCACAAGGTGAGACTTTGCAAAATGTAATATAAGCTTTTAATGCTGGTCGGTCTGCAAAATTCATACCTAGTCCTTGGAAGGGAGGATGTTGGGACTGAGAGGGGATTTTCTTCAAGAAGTTGATTGGTTGTTTCTGGAATGCTGAGACAAAAGACACTGAATTGGACACAGGAGGACAAGCAGCAAGGAAGTGCAAGATTGACTGCAGAGACTACATCGTATTGGTTGCAACACACAGGAAAAAAAAACAAAACAGTGAAATGTTAAAAGAGTTGTGATAATTCAGCAGTTTCCGTGTGGTGTCCTTAGGTAGTAGAGGCTCATTCCTCTGACAGCTGCGTGTCTCAGATGGTGAATTGCACGACTGAACAATGATGTTATACGCGAACACAACTGCTAACCTGAAAATCAGCCTTCTGCCCAGAAATCTGTATGTGCTGGACGCATGACAGCACAGCTGCCATGGCAAATAACAAGTCATGGCATGACAGCTAGCAGGGCAACTGTTGGAGGCTTACTACTTTTTGAGTTCAGGATGGCTACATATAATGCAACCTGCGCATAAGAGAGCACAGAAATCTAATGAGGATCCTTGACTGGACCTGAGCAACCTGATCTAACATTGAAATTAACCCTGCTCAGAGTGAGGGTGGTAGGACAAAGACCTTATGAAGTCCCTTCCAACCTAAATTATTCTATGATCTGTAGCATACAGGAAGATTGAATCCCACCTGCCATCTCAGGCAGGAGCAGAAGACACCTTCAGCTTCATTCATGGATAGGGGAAAAACTGGGTTCTTACTTTTCCAGTTCTGACATAGGACAGGTTTTGGGAGAGTCGTCGGGTCAAACAGAGTTGTTCCCTGTTACAGGAAAGGTGTGAGAAATACAGACTGAAATCCACTGGGTGCTTTGACATTCTTCAAAAGCAAGTACACCGTGGCAGAGAGAGGGAAGTACTGATACAGCACAAGCCAACAATACGTTATTTTTCCTGGGAGGAAGGTGAGAGGAGAGGGAGAGACAAAAGGGCAGTTAGTCCTTCAAGGAGTTTGTTCTGATAAAATAGCGTTACGCTTCCCTGCGTGCAAATACTGATCCCTCACAAGCTGTTTTCTCTCAGATCTAATAATCTTCTTTACCTGTTGGAAATACACTGTAATTACAAGTTCCAGTGCCAGCTTCTCATTAACAAATAAATCTGCCCTCTATTCCATGGGGTTTTGTTTGCCTGATTAAAGATATTGTTAAAGCCTCCACAAATATTTTTTGTACCCACACGGGCTCCTTACTGAACGTGGCTGTCTTCGCTTCCTCCCTTAGTACAACTTGCTAAGTTGTTGCCTCACCGCACCCCTGAAGTGGTTGCCTTTAAGTGGCTGATGAAATAATTAATATTTATTTAGTCGAGCTCTTTGAAGATGATACATGACATAAATATCAGCTAACACTACTATGCTTCCAAAAAACAATACGGCTTTTGTAAGATGAAAAGCCTCTTCCCCCATTAGATTTCTTGAAATTTGTTAAAACAAAATCACGTAACCTTCCCTTTGCAGTTTATCCGTCTTATCTCTTCACAGTTTTTAATAGTCAGTGTTTCCCATCTGATTACTGCTAATCACATTGTTATACTGCTTTTACAGCCTTGGGGTTTATTACAAAGCTTCTCTATTACTCCAGATAGGCACAAAACAGTAGCAGGTAGGGAGCAATGTACATTTTCCAAAGATCAGAACCATTATTTAACGTTTTTGTAAATATTTACTTTAGAAGCAGGCTAAATGTTACTTAAGATTCGTTCTAAACTGCTGTGTTTAAAGGAAAAAAAAAAAAAATCACGAGGACATATGGAACTCATCTGAAGGAGAAAAAAATGTTACAATTACAGAAAAGAATTAATTTCCCTTTGCTGTTACCAAAGAGTTGTCTTCATAAAAGCTTGTGGCATGCTTTTGTATCTTAGGTGGAACATCATGATACATATCATGTGGTTTGTGGTCTCCTCTTCCTACTGCCTGAAGCTCTGGCTGCAGTTTCCCCAACCTGACCGTCCCACCAAATCGGTACACACCCGCATGGCGCTCCCACTGGGATTTCTGTTCCTCTTCTGCTCTTTTTTTTTTTTTTTCCCTTCTTCTTCTTAGTCATCTTACCCACAAGCGGCATAAATCAAGGCGAGGCTGTATTTTCACAGCTATGCAGCTCTTGCAACATCAGGGCTGAGTTCAGAGAAACGGCTGGAAAACTTGCTATACCCACACACACACCTGCCCTTTGGCTGATGGAAGATGAGCACAGTGCCAAAGCTGTTTGTTTATTCTTGCCCTGGGTGCTTTGATATGTATGCCATCGATGAGGGGAATCACCCTACCCCACAACACGGCACCCACGACTGAATAGGGCCTCACATCTCCTTAGAGACCTCCCAGGCGTCTTCTCCAGTGTGTGAGATGTTAGGTCACGTCACTGGAGATGTCCCTACCAGCCTTGTGATGAGGCCCCTCTGTTCTTTCACTACTTTGGATCAGATTTGCAAAGGCGCTAGAAAAAAGGTGGGCCAAGTTAAAGCCACTAAGCCAGGCAACTGCAGCCATGTTACTGTGGAGGTGGCACTTGCTGAACACAAGGATGCAGTTTGGTCCCGCTGTGAGCAAATGCAGCAGACCTCCATGCTACGGTGTCACGACAGCATCAAGCCTGGAGCTTTTAAATGGTTTGTGGCAGCTTAGGGAAAAAGAAGAGGACACCGTGTTGTGACTGGAATTAGCCCTTGTGGTATCACATCTACTGGGACATGGACTGCACAACCCTTTCTGCTCTGGACTTCTTGTCGGGGGGGCACAGCCACCTATGGTGACCATCCAGCACCCTGCATGTTGCTGGGTGGGCTGGGAATGAGTGTTGAGGCATGTTTAGGAGAAAGGTGCGTCAGCTCGAGAGACAGAGATGGCGTGGGCACGTGCAGCCAGGCCCTGCCCTCCCCGTCCTTGCGGGCTTGTGTCATCATACTGGCAGTGCTGGGGTGGCATGTTGAGAAGCTTCAGTGTTGCGGCCCCCGAGGGAAGATGGGGCGAGGAGGGCACATGAGAGCTTGCTGCCTACAAAGCAGCTCACACCCACCTGCTGCCACCTCATGTTCCAGCTGCACAAGGCCATGGGTGACTCCAGGCCACCAGCACCCAGTGTGGCCGTGACTTGGTTGTCTCACTGGACCATCCTGCGCTACAGTGATGGGACACCTTGTAGGCTAAAAAAACCTGCCTCTTTCTGTCCCTCTGTGTCTTTCTTTTATCTGAACCCTATCCCTCAGAGTAGCAGCAGAAAATTAAATATTTCTCTGCAAGAAGTAGAAGCACCATGAGGAAAACCAATCCCCTGATCCTTTGCATAATTTTTACCTGGTTGGAAGATCTGGGAGGAAAGGAGAGTGAAGAAGATGACGGTACTCACTGAGAAAGGAGCTGCTGTTAGGAGAACATTTTTCTGCCTCTGGAAGCCAGGAGCAGAATCCACCGGACATGCACACGGCGGTTCAGAAGTCCCTTCAGTAGCCTGAGTAGCTGTATTTGTTCATCAGTAACCACAGCAAGTGGGGTCCCCCCTCAGTCTCCACAGGGCTGTTGGGAAGTCACTTTTATACCCAGCTAGGCCTGAGTCTGCCACCGTCCTTGGCAAAACCCCTGCGGGCTCCACTCTGCATTTTGCCAGAGCAAGGACCCCGCCTTGTACTAGCAACTACTGTATTTCATCAGGCAAACTTTGGTAGTTTTGGTTCTTCTTCATACAGTGAGGAGCTACTCCATTCTGGGAAAGGTGGCAGTGGTGGAAAGGTCGGGATCCAGGCCCACTCTGCTCTCTGCACTGCATACGGCAGAGACACCCGGGACCTCCAACACCCAGCGGGGCTGGGCTGTGTTGTGCAGGCACAAGAGGCTACACCCGGGGCCCTGAGCCCCATCCCCATCCGAATGGATCTAGAGGTGGGAGCTCCTGCAGATGGCAGTGGCAGGCAGTGTCTGCCTGTCCTCTGCTCAGAAACCCCGCAGCTTTACCAGAGGTGGACACTCAGGAGGCTTGGGTTGCAGTTGCTGGAGTCAAGCGCCTGCTGCAACAACCTCCAAAAAAGCTCCAGACACTCAGGGATCCTGAATATGCTCCGCTCAGCAAGAATTACCTCAGGTCAAGGTGCTTCCTCCTAAGGTTTTTTTGGTCCAAGTGGAAGCTGGAGAGCTAATGGTGCAAGCAGGCGAGAGGCACAGTTTGCAAACACAGAGAAAGGTTTCCTTCCATCCTCCTGGGAGGCTGGGGAGACTGAGGACCCCCCCCTGCAGCTGCCATACCGGCTGCGGCACAGGGTATGGTGCTGCCAGCGCCATGCAGACCCACGTCCTTGACCTGCCCTCCACCCCGACGCTGAGCGAGGCCTCGCTGCCCCTGGTTTCGGAAGGGCCGGAGGAAGGCGGCGCCTGTGAGGACGTGTCGCCTCACGCCTGGGAGCCGCGCGGGGTCAGAGCAGCCGGCGGAGGGCTGCGGGGAGGGGGGGGGAGCGCTTGAGGCCACCCCCTCAGCAGCCGGCTGCGCTCATCTCCTTCCCGGGACAAACTCTGTCTGTGTGATTCTGGCCCATTTTTTGGGTGCGGGTTATGTCGGAACTTTTGCACTTTCTGCTTTTTAGCGTTTCAAGTGAAGGACGCGCCACGCAGGTGCCGCCGCGGCCGACGGGAGGCGGTGGCTGAGGCAGGCACGCCGCCGGCCCTCGGCCGCTGACGCTGGGGCGCCATCGCCCCCTGGCGGCGGCCCC
>JAAGNO010030681.1:0-14416 GCA_033439905.1 Ceryle rudis
TTCAAACACAGTCGTGAACCGATGGAGAAAAGAGAAACAAAACAAAGCTAAACAAAATGTTTAAACTGGTTTCTCTCTTTTAAGGATCTTTATGCATTAGACCTAGAACCATATCGCTACTCTGGAGTGAACCTGACCGGCTTCCGGATCCTCAACGTGGAGAACCCACACGTGTCCTCCATCATCGAGAAGTGGTCCATGGAGCGGCTGCAGTCGGCACCCAAGGCAGAGCTGGGACTGCTTGATGGTGTGATGATGGTATGAGAAGTTTAAGCAAAGCAGGGGTGAAGTCTGGGAAGCGGGCTGGAGGGGGAGTGAAGGGGGGTACATTTGTTGAGGCCTAAATGTTACTTCTACTTTTATTGGTTCTTCCACTCACAACAACTCATCCCAGGTGTCTTCCTAAGGTAGTCACCGCATTCTTTAGGAACTGGCCCTGAAACTGGCCCAGTGAGTTCAGCTGGTGGATCCCCCACTGCTCTGTTCACACTCTCCTTTTGCAGGCCCAGCTACCAAAAGATTTGCCAATTCTCAGAGACTGTGCTGCCTTCTTGCCAGTAAAAAGCTGCCCTCGGGACCAGCAACATTCAAAGCTTTTGGTTGCAGAAAGGGCTGAGCACAGTGGGGAAGCACCTCGGCCGTTCCAGCTGGGAAGCAGCAGGGTGGGAGCTGCAATCAGCTGGGTATTGCACCCCCTGCTCGGTCACAGCAGGATTTTTCTGGCTGTGCCCAACATGCAGAAGCAGCAAGCGCTCGCCCACCTCGACAGGGATGGGTGGAGCGTGCCCCAAACCTCACAGCACCCAGGAAAGGGCAGCCCCTCTTCAGCTGCTCTCCACAAGTCCTGTTGCAGCTCAGGGCAGGACCATCACCCTGCGAGTTCCTCCTGCCAGCCCAGGGAGCAGCAGTGTGGAGCAGCAATGCTCCCGTCCCCCGCCATGAGCCAGGTAACCAGGGCCTCTCCCGGGGGGGCTGCAGGGCTCCCGCTGCCATCACCTCCCCACACCCAGCTCCCAGGGGCTGGGGACAGCACACGGCTGGACCACACAAGGTAATTCACCAAGATTGATGCAGGGAGAACGAGACAGAGCTATGCCCAGAGACGGGCTTTGCTGCAGCTTTGATGACTCCTTTTAGGGTCTGATGGCAGCTCTGCTCCGCTGAGTTACTGCTCGGAAGGTACAGCACCTGCTCGCCCATCTGTCTTCCCTGCGAGGCTGTCTCCGACCCCCGTAATTGCTGACTGGCTCCCTGCCTCCCTCCCCTTTAGATCTGCCAGAACCAACCCCACAAGTGGCAAAGCCTCCCAGACTTTCACCTTGAAACGGCTCCTCATATCCCTCCTGGTTTGTCCTTTTCCTTAGAGGAGAGCCCCACCACTCTCCTTTAGCCTTCTGCTTTCCTGCAGCCCTGACCACAGCTGCAGCATCGTGTTGCCTGCAATGGAGCTGGGAACACCTCAACAGCCCTGGGAACACCTCAACAGTCCCAGGAACCCCAAACAGTCCTGGGAACACCCCAGCTCCCCCCCGCTGCTGCCAGCTCCTCTCCCATTCCCAGTTTGCTTCTTCAGAGGGGATCCTGCCTTCCGTCTGTGCTTGTCTGGTGTCTGTCCCAGTGGGGCCCGGATCCCAGCGGGGCAGTACCGCCTGTAATGCACTCTGAAATTGCATTGACATATTCTCGCCCTCCTCTCTCTGCTTGCCCCACACGTACAAAACCTGTCCCTGCTGCTGTGAACAGGAGCCCACAAGGTGCAGGTTGGGTGCCTGCTCTTCATGCATGGGTGCTGCGGGAAGGGAAGGTCACGGGGATGGCTGCCAGCCTTGGAGGATTTTCTCCATGGCCACGTCCTGTTAGATATTTGCCCAGTTATTTGCTGTATTGTTTTGTTTTACCGTGCTTTATTACGCTGCTGCAGCCCTCACATCTGTTTTGTAGCTTTGTGAAGCCAGCAAGTAATGTACTTTCACTAGGAGGACTTACCATATCGGAGTGAAAAATAAATCCAATTCTCTTGATCAGTGTTTGGAGGTGAGATGGGGCATCTCAAATTGAATCTAAAACCATCACATTATATGGAAGAAAAAAAAGTTCTCCCTAGATCAAATCACTGAAATGCAGGAAGATGTTACAAATCTGTGAGGTCCTGATTTCAGTTTGGGTCATTTTGGAAAATTCCATGCCCACAGACAAGCCATTTAACTTATTTGTTTCTTCTATCTCTGTATGTAAGATAGCATGGATAATATGCTCTCATATAGGGTTTTTTCACACTCGGACAAAACAGACTAAATACGAAAATTCTGTTACTGTCCTCGACATCCAGAATTAGCTCGCTTCCCTCTTTGGCAGTAGAGCAGTAAACGCCCGAGCAAAACCAGAATAGATGCACGCGGACAAATGGCATTTTCACAAGCTCTGATTTTAAGACAGAACTACGATCTTGCGGTCTAAGGAGCCACGTAACAGAAAAACACGCTCCTGAAGCTTTGTCATGTGCAGAGCTACATGGTGTGAGGACGTGCTCTGCATGAGAGGCCAGCCCAGAGGTTGAGACAAGCCTTGTGTTACAGTGCATGCGTTCACAGCGACCTCTCGAGAGCCCCGCGAGTCTCTTGAGAACTCAGGGGATCTCTCGCGAGCCCAGCGGATCTCTTGTGAGCCCAGTGGATCTCTCAGGAGCCCAGCCCTCAGTTCAGAGTGCCGTTTGCAGCGTTAGACACCCGGGAGGTGGGACAGTTGGCAGTGGACCGGGACAGAGAAACCCTCGGGTCTGCCGGGTGTTGGGCAGGGGGTAACTCAGAGGGGGTTCTTGCAGCTTTGCCTGCAACGCGTGCCAGATCCCACTATCAACGCAAATGCTGTTCCCCTTCCCTTTAGACAGACGCTGCCCTGTTGTACGACGCGGTGCACGTGGTCTCCGTCTGCTACCAGCGCGCCCCTCAGATGACCGTCAATTCCCTGCAGTGCCACCGGCACAAAGCCTGGAGGTTCGGTGGCCGCTTCATGAATTTTATCAAAGAGGTAAAGGCGTCATTGGCAACTATAACTGCTTTCCACTAACACCCAACTTCCCCAGCAGGAGCAGCGCAGCTGCCCAGCACACAGGGACCGGGGCAGGCGGAAGACAGGCTTGGCAGGGACAGGGGTTCAAAATTCCCCCTGCCTGGGCAGGTACAACAGGATGGACACACAGACGTACATCAGGCTGCTCCGTGCACCCAGAAAGGAAAAGTCTTCTCTGTGCCTTCCAAATAAGACCCGTGCAGCCACCCAGAACACCCGAGCCAGGCTGTAATCTCCCGTGCTGTCACTGCCACGTGCCCCAGCCTCTCCTTGCGTCGGGAGCAGCTGGACCCCTCTCTCCAAGGCCGTTTCTCAGCAGAGCAATAGCCATTTGCCTTTCAGAGGAACATTTGCTCAGGGTGCACAAAGGGCAGCGAGTGCCGCAGAACCCCAGCGCTCAGCAGCTGCCCGTGCGCTGATGAACGGCTTTGGCAGAGCGGTGGATTTAGCAAGCAGGGAGGCCGGGGAGCGAGGAGGCAGCTTCGTTCCCCCTCTGTTTTCAGTCATTGTGATTTCTCTCTGCTCAACCCACATAATTGTTTGTTTGCATCTGGCTGAAGCACACAAGCAGGCTCAGAGCATGGCTGTTTATGAGCAGTGAGCTCACCAAGGGAGCGCGGCACAGAGAAGGTGTGGTGGGTGGTTTTCAGTCCTCCCAGAAGAGCCCCCCGAGCACCCACCTCCCGTGTTTTGCTCTCTCTCCACAAAGGAGCCCTCACGTAAGAAAAAAGGCAGATCTGCAGGGAGATGCTGCAAACCCTACCAGATACATCTCTGTGATAAAACCCCCTTATTTACCCCAAGGCCTTCTTAAACTTCTCTGCCTGTGGCTCCTCCCGTGGGACGTTATGGAAGCGGTGGTGCTATTGGATACACCATGGGGACACATTTAAACACCTGGGTATAAAATCCCCTGGAGTTTTTAACACAAAAGAGCTGAAGTACGTTATCAGTTGTTAGTGTGGTTTGTGCTGCAGTATCACCCGCAGACCCCAGCAGACCCCAAACACAGGCACACAGTGCAGCAAGAGCCCACCCCAGCGCTGCCCGAGCTGCTTGGAGCCTCTGCACCAGCACAGGGAGGCGAGAGGAATGGTTCCCACCGCGGAGAATGAACTTCTTTCTTAATAGGCAGTGGAGATGGTCTCTCCTCTCTCTCCTTTTTCGTATTGCGTTCCCTTCTGCAGAGAGCAGCTCCAGCTGGCTGCCAAAAGAGAGTGTAAATAATTTGTTTGGTTGGCTCCTTTTGCAAATTACCCCGAGCCTCACACTCCAGTGCCTGCCTGTTGTCTCCCTCCCTGGCACGGCGTCAGCTCGTTGCGGGGATAAGCTCCCTCCCCATTGCAATCGGAACACACAGTAATTGCTCTCGCCAAACTCCTGTAAAGACAGAGCTGGCACAGATGGACGCCTCACCGCAGACACCGCTGCCCCAGCCCCGGCCTCCCGTAGACACCAGCACCCTGGCTCTTGGTGCACGCAGGGACCAACCCCGGCACCCGCTGCACCAGATCACACCGCTTGGTCCCCCATGCCAAGGGACAAAGGGGCCAGGATGGTGGCCCAGCCAGCCCCGGGAGGACACCCTCCACCCCATGTGCTATCAGGGCTCCCTGGGAAGTGTGAGGGACAGGGCCAAGCACAGGGGCTGGAGGCGAGGGGGACATGCTCCTCTGCAGCCTTGGCCAGCCCAGAGGCCAGGACAGCAGGCGTTTGGAGTTTGCCTGTGGAGATGGGGCTGACACCCATGGGATCAGAGCCCCTCAGGGGCAGCGGCGATGCCGTGCACCCCAGCCCAGCCCCGTGCAGCCCATCAGTGCTCTGGCCCCAACCCCGCAGGAGGTGCAGGGCTCAGCACAGCTGGGTTGGCTCCAGTTGGGCATGTTAAACACTCCCTGTTCCCCCCAGCTCTCGGGGGGCTCTGCAGGCTGCCCGTCCCATGGGCAAACCACCTGCACTCCAAACTGAGCAAGGCCCTCCCCAAAACCCACTGGTGGCAAGGCTGGGAGGAGGCTGTCATTGCTCTTCGGGAATTAATGAGGAAGAGCATATTTACTGGGAAACATGCCAGTCGTTCCCCCCGAGAATACGCTGTGCCGGGGTATTTCAAGCTCCCCTACCCATAAAGCAAACACGTTCACCAGCAAGGAGCATGTGCTGAGCTGCTCAGGGGAGAGACCCCGAGTCCCCGCTCCCCGCTGCTGAGATGTGGTGCCAGAGCACTCCAGCTCCGCACCAGCAGCCTGGCACTTACGAGAGCGTCCTGCCTGGGACTGATGCTTACAGCACATCCCAGCACCGTCCCCAGGCAGAGTGGGCATCATGTGCCACGCTGGCCCTTAGCACCCGCTCTGCCACTACAGCCAGTGCCTGGCATCTGGGGCTCTCCCACCTCCTAAAGTGGAGAGATTAGTTCTGGTGGTGCTGCTAAGTGTACAGCAGACAAAAAAATGGAATCATAGAATAAGTTTGGTTGAGCTGAACCCAGACACCTTTAGCCCAAGCTCTTGCTCAGAGCAGGCCTGGCTCCTGAGTCAGACCAGGCTGTGCTGGACCTTGTCCAGACTGTGTTGACAATCTCCAGCAATGGGGCTTCCCCAGCCCCAGTGGCCACTCGCCCTGTGCTCATGCTGCCGAAAGCTGAACCAGGGCCACGACGCAGTGCGCCCACCAGATTCCTGTGCCTGTTTCCAAACAACAGAGCCTGCGAGTGTGGACAAGCTCTTGGCCTCTTCTGCTCCACTTCCCATCTGAAAGGAGGGAGGGAAGCGTTCAGGACGTTTTAGATTCCACACACCTCGGAAGCATCAGGTGGTTTGCGCAAAAAAGGATTATTTATGAGTTTGACTGGAGTTGTCCCAGACTCAGGCTCCCTGCAGCCCGGTATTTATCAGCTCCACAAGGATAAATGCAGCACACAAGGATGCTGTGATGAATGCAAGAGGTTTTCTACTGAGTCATCATGTCCTGCAACAGCTGGCGCGCACAAAAGGTGCGAACAAAAATTGCAGCAAGGGCTGCAAGAGAGTTAAGAAAACCTCCAGCTCCGTCTGCAGTCTGCGCAGCGACGGAGGTGGCTATTAATTAATCACGCTCTTTGGGGAGAAAGAACCAGTATAAGGACTAATTAAAAGAACATACAGTGGAGGACAAAAGATTATTTATGATACCAAGTAACAGCCCCACTATTTTTTCTCCCTTCCACAGGCCCAATGGGAAGGATTAACGGGACGAATCGTCTTTAATAAAACCAGTGGTTTACGGACAGATTTTGATTTGGATATCATCAGCCTCAAAGAAGATGGTCTCGAGAAGGTAGGCAGGGTTTGTATTATCTGCACATGGCTTAGTCTACCTCTGATACTCAGAGAAGATGGTTGGCAGTTGCATTGTTTCCAGGTTTTCTGTTTCTTATATAAAAGGATATTTACTTTGTGGGTTTTCTCAGATCCTTTTCCATGCCTCCACCATGACTCATTACCCCCGAAGCGATGTGATGTGCGTGGGATTACAGCTGGTAGCTGCAGAAGTGCTGGTGGCACTTTCCTGGGATACTGGAAGCAACAGAAACTTTCTGAGCTTCCATTAACCTCTCCTTGCCCAGGCCAAAGGTGGAGGGAACAAAGCCTGTCCCACCCCATATCTGCTGGGCTTGATTACAAGATGTGGATTTTTCCCTGAGAAGGCAACAGCGCTTGAAAGCATCATCATCGCAGTGTGATTTCCCACTATGAAAGTTGCCTAAGGCTTGGAAATGATGCCAGCTTGTTACAGGCCAGGCTTTGCAAGAGGAGGCTGTGTGTATTTTGCTTCATTTCTTCTCCAGGGGACAATAAGGAACAAAGCGAAGTGCATTTTTCCTGGCTGGCTGGAGGGGTCTGGTTCGGCGGCCGTGTTTGCCCGGCCACCCCAAGGCGACCTGGCACAAGGCTGCAGCCTGAGATCCTCCTAATGAGGGCAAATCTGTGGCCACAGAAATACAACGCTGATGTACAAATCTGATTCTCAGGTGTTCATGGGGATTTCATTTCCTTTTCTTTAATTACTTTAAAAAAAAAAAAAAAAAGGCAATGGGCAACACATTAAAGCTCCTGGAACATGGGTTTCAAGGTGAGATCAGGTCATTTCAGACAAAAGAGAGCAGCGAGTGGCCTGGGGTGAAGCAAGCACTGCGCAGGGGACAGCAGGTACCAGCAGCCAACAGTGTCCAGGGGTTGGGATCTAACCAGGATCCAAATGACAGCACGGAGGCCACGACGGGCTCTGAGCCTGACCCCTCCTGTGCACGGCTCCGAGTCCCCATCCTGCTAAAGGGCTCTTGCAGATCTACAGGAGCAAGTTAGCGACTGGGCAGCGGATCCCTTTCTGGAGCAGACTCTGCTTCTCGACAGGCACAAGGTGCCTCCCGGCAGCTCAGGCAGAGTGCCCAGTCCTGTGACCTCTGGGCACGGAGACAGGTTCTGCCACGCGGGAAACGCCGCCCGGGAGCGGGGAGAGGGAGTTTTCAATTATCCATGCAGCAAGCGGCCCAACCTGCACAGATGACTTCTCCAGTTAAGGCTGGGGAATTAATCACACCATGCAGGGAAGCAGCCCCGGGGCTGAAGGCAGCAGTTCCATCAACCCTCCTGCTTGGAGGGGACAGATCCTGTGCGGCGAGGCTCCCTGAGACCACAGCTTGACTTCCCCACTCCCCCTCTTTACAGTTTGTTTTTCCTTCACTTTGAAATAAATTGCTGCCACGGTTTCGCACCACAGCAGTAGTTCTCTGCTTCATGTAAAACATCTCAAGGTCACCACAGCGCTCTCCTAGTGGGTATTTTTTGGTGTCAAATACAGAATAAAGAAAACATTTCAAATAAACCCAACGACCTTCAGTCTCAGCTGCAAGCAGCCGAGCCTGTGCAGGAAGGAGGCAGGAGAGGAGCAGGGGAAGTTGCCACCTTCTCACAAGAACTGAGCAGAAGATGATCTTTGTAGCTCGACTGCTCTTTTTTCACAAAATATTTTGCCTGTAAAGTCAAACCCACAAAACCCAACGTGTCTCTTTGGAGTGCAGCGGCACTGCCGGAGAGCTGTGTGGGTTGAATAACAGACAAATGTGTATTTGGATACCACGCGAATCTAAACGTTTACGTACAACTGCAATACCCACCTGTCAAACCAAGACTTCGTGCGTACAGAAGAGCTGCCACCAGCCGTATCTGTAGCTTTGCGTGTCGCGCGAGGCCCGTAGGAAGCCGCCAAACCTCGGTGCACACTCCGTACAGCCACCCAGCTTCGGTCTCCAACAACGCAGAGACTTCACAGTTCCCACCATTATTTTTTTGAAAGCTTCTTGTCAGCTCTAGAGGGGTTTTACAGTATCGATGTCAAATCTCTGCCGAAGCTCTGTTTCTGGCCACAGTTAATCTGAAATAACAAACGCCAAACTACAAACAAATCCCAGCCGGGTGGTGCATTATGTATAACAGCTTATGTTTGTTGGGCTTTAGGATTGAACTGCTGATCCTTATACCTCCTGGATGTTCCAGGGATTACAGGACTATTAACTAAACCTAATTACATGTAGTTTGACTATCTGACTCACACAGTTCTCTTAATGCGCTTCTTTCCTTTTTCTTTCCTTTTTTAATATTTTAAACTGATTAATCCAGACTTAAGTGCCATGTATTTAATTTTCTTAAAGACAACTTAGCAAGGCGCAGTTAAGTGAGCCCACAGTGCTGTCAGCAGGGGCCTCTTAGCCCTGCTTCTCTTTTCCCATGCAGAATAACAACCTTTTGACATTGCGGCTGTTGTGCGATCGAAGGGAGGCATGGGGGTTTGCTGAGGTTCTACCTGAAATATTTAGAGCCTTTCACCAAGTTCATGGAAACTCTTCGAGAATTTATGACATTTTTTTGCCAGGCAGCATTGCTCATTACAAAGTCTCTTTTTGGGGATGCAGTAAAACCAAGTTCTCCCCTTGGACTGCTGAAGAGGCTGAAGAATCTTAAAAATAGCAATAAATAAAATATCCAAAGCTCCTGGCTCCCCAGCGGGTTTGAGCTGTCAGCCCTTGGTTTCTCCCTGAGTCCCATCTCACAGTTTGACCCAACAGAAGGATCATTCTGTTCCCATTTCCATGTGGGGTTTTGTTTTTTCTCGCTGGCAGGCTCGCCGTACGGCCACCCTGCTCCGTCTGCTGGCAGCAATTCCGCATTCCTCCAGCTTTCCTGACATTTTATCTCACCGTCACAGTCCTTCAGCCACTTCTGCCTTCAAAGTTCGTTCTAAAGCCTCCCCAGAACAGCGGATATCAGGTTAACAGGCTTAGAGTTGCCCAGATTACTCCTCTTAAATACAGACATGTTTTGCTGCTTCTGGATCAATAGAATTCTTCAAAGTGTAGTAATTTATTAAAATTGACAGCTTGAGAAAAACAGAACTCAAACCGATTCGGGACGTAGCTGTGCGTGCCCGAGCCCATGCCAGAGCAAGCTGCTGCCAGGACTACGACCTCCCACTGAAGTGAACTTCCCTGGAGGGGTGACCAGGGCCCTTCCAAGGGGAGCTCTTAGAAACGTCTGTCTGGTTTGCCACAGCACAGAGGACAGGAATGGTCCCCACCTGGGACTGCAGAGCTGGTGAAGTCGTTTCTGATTCTCCCCACCAAAGCAAACTGGTGGGGAAATAAAAAAGAAAGAAAATGGCCTTATATTTGTTGTTTGGGTTTTTTTCTTTTGTTCTGCTTTGTCCTTGCCCAGAGTTGACACTGCAGCGCAGTTTGATTGTTTGCTCTCACGGTACCTTGGCAAATTGTTCATTCAGCCCCTAAATTCCAGTCATCGTGGTCTTCTCTAGTCAGAGGGCAGCAGAGGGGTTGTTTATTACAGATGTACAGCTGGAGCAACCTGCGCCTGAGGGGTTAATGCAAATCTTTTATTTAGGTGACAGAAGATGATAATTTCAGCTTTGCTTCTGTCTACTGTAGATGGAAGAAGCAAACTCCAGCTACCAGGCCAGGAGGGTGCTGAGAGCAAGTGAGGAATGTCAGCCAGGGGTTCATGTGTTCCTTTGTTTCTTCATTTCAGGTTGGAGTGTGGAGCCCTTCGGATGGTTTGAACATCACAGAAATTTCCAAAGGACGAGGGCCCAATGTCACAGACTCGCTGAGCAACAGATCTCTAATTGTCACCACTGTCCTGGTAGGCGATTGCAAGCCTGTCTTTTTCCTCCACCCACAAACCTCAGGGACATTTGGTATCTCTGAAAATTCACAGCATCCCAGTACAGAGCTGCTAGTCCCTCTGGAAAGCTGAGCAAGAGCTCGGAGTGCCCTGCACGTGGGCTGGGCTCAGCAGGGCACCACGCTGCCCGTGCACCTGCACCGAGGTGCCCTGGGCATCCTCCGCTGCCACGGCTCCAGAGCAGGCTGCCAGCCAACTCGTGGCAGTCGGTGAGGCTGGCCCAGGCCAGCTGGAACCGCACGTGCTCCTGGGCCCAGGAGACTGCTGCTCGTCCCGGCTGAGCTCCTCTGCTTTGTCTGTCCCCTGTCCCCACCTTGTGTACGTGCTGAGCTCCAGGAAAGCTCCCAGTTGCCCATTTACCACCAGCGCCTGGGCAGGTGGCACCACCAACCTCAGACAGGAGTGTTCTTGTTACGGGAGAAAACACTAAGAACAACCAGAGACCCCCGCTTAGCTGTGACAACCGCGTTTTTTCCCCCCTCTTCAGCACATACTTGAACAACTAGCTGAGAGCCAGCAAACCACGGCTCCTTAACAGGTCTCCTCCGCTTCCAACTGTCGCGCTGCATTTTGTTCTCACGTTCGCTATTGGATTTGACGGCAGGCATCAGATCAGAATGAATTTTTATTTACTATCTAATGAATTATGACTAGTGCCATTGGTTTCTGTATGGCTCTATCAGACAGCGCAGGCTCCAGGCTCACGACATGTCACCAGGCAGCAACAAAGGATATCAGCCCGTGGACAGCCACCCACAGCTGGCCCTGAATTACAGTTTTATCTATGAAAATTTTCTGGTCCTTTTGTTTTCCATATTTTCAGGGAGCATAAAGATAGTAAAGAGCCAGCTGGGGATGTGCTCCCCTCACGGACGACACTCAGTAACACACCAATTTGATGTCTCAACATGCAGGGGAGACTGGAAAAGTTCCTTCCCTTCCCAGGCCAAAAGTTTTCTACCGTGCTGGTCCCACGAGCCCGCGATGGGTTGTGCTCGGGGCGGTGCTGCTGCGCCAGCGTCAGCAGCATCGGCGGCAGCAGTGGGTGCCCACTGGCCGTGGTTATGGAAATGAATCGTCACATCAGGAGCCGCTTCAGAGGCAGCAGAGGAAGAGCAGAGCAAAAGGCCCTTTAACAATTCAACCTGCATGAGAGCGTACGGCCGCTTCTGCCGAGAGCCTCGCCACAGCAGCCGTGCACTCGGGCACGATACACACACCGCTTGCTTCGGGGGTTTCTGTGTTGAAGCATTCTGGGGGTGTTCAAGCTTAGGTAGCATTTTGCTAACAGGCCAAATGGAGAGACCTGCCACACCAGGTTTCATTCATTTTAGCACGGTAACTGAAAGTGCTCCCAGCACATCTACCTGGGAGATGCAAATTTTTAGGGCAACATGAATAACACATCACATCAACTCACTCCCAGGTGGAAGCTCAGGATCAGGTCTGAGGGAACGGTTCAGCTCATGCTGTGGCTGGCTGAAGTTATATAATGACTCCTCTTCCCCCCGTTCTCTTTAATAAGAACTGTGCGCAGCACACAGGGGAAGTCCCTGGGGTGGGACGGCTGGTGGCACTGGGGAGACGTGGCCGCTTGCACCGAGAGCTGGCGGAGCTGCCGGCCGTGGGTGAAGCCGAAGGACAGCAGTTCAGGACGGGAATACCGGTGGGAGCCGTACAGACAGGAGTGAGGGAAAACAGAGAAGATGCATCTTGTCAGGAGTAAGATGCACGGCCAGAGCTGTGGAAACGTCTGGTCTAGGGCGCGATAATCACTGTGCCTCGAAGACCACAGCATAATGTAAAATGATGGAGCCAGAGAGGACCTGTCAGCCGTCTGCCTTTGACATGTGTTTTTTGGGCAGTGTTTCCATCTCGTGCTCAGCGAGCACGTACAAATTACATAAAGTACAAGGGTGATATCAGTTCTTATTAATTGTGCCATCCCTCCCCATGTGCTCTGGAGTATCTACCTCAAAGCCACAGCTGTCCTGCAATTTACCTGCCTGCAGGAGAAGAAAATGTGCTTAGACCCAAGCTCTGCAATAACTGCATTTTCATATACTGGATTCTAAAAAAAAAACCACCCTAAATTTTATTTGCATTTGCACCACCTCTTTGTACTTTTGCACCAGCGTAAATGATTGTAGAAAAGCCACGGGAGGAACCTTTAAAAGGAAAAGCACAAAAGGTTATTTTTTCCCCTTTTGGTCATATTGCAGTGACTTGTTGGAAGAGAAATATTACCCCAGCAGCCTGCGCCGCTCTCCCCAAGCAATATGGGAGCTGTGAAGTTATGAAATTGAGGGCACCTTCACTGAGAAATCGATTAGCAAACTGAGAGCGCTTGTGAATTGGATGTCTGGCCATTTTCAGTAATAAATTGTGAAATAGTCCGTGAATAAGTGGTTCACAGAGTTCAGAATTACCCCCTAGGAAATGTTTGAGACCTGGAGATACATTACCGAAGCGAACGGCGTCCTAATGTTCAGTGCTTCGGCTGTTAAATATGTATGTAATCCCTACAGCGCTTCCCAAAATTAATAGTGCTTTATGGCTGCTCTGGAGCCGCTGTATTTATATCAAGATCCATAGATTCAGCTGATCCACAACAAAGCACTAATTCCAGAGAAGAAAGCTGAGGAGGAGGCCAGGGAGAGCGGGATTTAACTGAGCTGTGCATGCCAACCTAAACTCTATAGGTGTGATGTTATCTGTTTTGCTTTATAATTCTGCAAATGGAGCTTCGCGTGCTCTCCTGACCCCCCTCCCTGCCCCGCGTTCACCCCAAGGTGGCAGAGGTCTCCCTGGCAGAGATGGGGGCTGGCAGATCGTGCTGGGAGACGAGAGCTGCCAACCTCCAGGCTGGCACCAGCTCTGGGGCCCGAGCCCCCTCCTCAGCATACCCACCCGAGGCAGGGCACCTGCGCTCCACTGAACTGGGCAACTGGGTAGCCCTCTAACTGGGACTCCAGACCTTCTCTCCCATGACTTCAACCCCCCCATTTCCATGCAATACCCTGCGGAGTCCTGCAACGCTGCTCACTCACTGGAGCAAAATGTGAGCCCTCCCCTCGCTGGCCACCCCGCGGGCCAGGACGGTGGCCTCGCAGGTACCTTCAGTTCAAGCCCTGCATTAGCTGCTGCTGGAACCTGACCCTCCCCTCCCAGCTCCCCTCGGCTGCCCGATCCATCTCCTGCCATTCCCACCTGTCCTCCCCACGTCTTCTCCTGCGGGCTCCCCAGCGTCCCTCGTGCTCGGTGACTGCCCAAGCCTGATCCTCACCAAAGGGCTGCCCTGTTTGCTGTGTCTTTGCCAACTTCACCTGCCAGGCTCCGCCAGCAGCAGGGGTCCACAGGGCAAAGCCTGCCCTAAAGCACTCCATTAGTTATTTTTCACTTGTGCTTGGCACTGCAGCAATCAAAGACGTGCCCCAAGCTTCCCACAGCAGCTGCAATCGCAGAGACGGTAGCGACCGTCTCTGGGCAGCAGTAGGGCCCCGTATCCCAGCAGCTAGCGCCGGCAAAGGGGGAAGCCAGTGAACTGGGGAATGTTTTGGGCTGGCCACCAGCCGCACGCGGCTCCCCCACCCTGCACCTACCCCAGCGGGATCTCCCTCGCCGCCGCAGCGAGCGACAGGTACCGGGGGTGGGGCGGCTGCATTGCTGAAGTGCAGGACCCAGGGTTCCATTTGTCCTCCCCCTTTTCTTGTTTCTCAACACTCCTCATTTCCAGAGCATGAAATGGTTGTTTTTCTCCCTGAAATCCTACCAAATGGAAAACAGTTGGCTGCTCAGAAGAGACAAAATTAAATTTGTGGGGTAAACAAGGTTGCTAATTAGCCGATGTGCTGTGCAAAGTTAATTTATTTCCAACATGTCACGGCGCCAACCCTGCCTGAAGAGCCCGCGCCTCACGGCTCAGGCTGACCCGCAGGGGTGACCCTGCCTCGGCTGGGAGCTGGGACCACAGCTGACCCTTAATGGGACTTTTTGCCTTCCCTGTGTTCAGGAAGAGCCCTTCGTCATGTTCCGCAAGTCCGACACGGCCCTGTTTGGGAACGACCGCTTCGAGGGTTACTGCATCGACCTGCTGAAGGAGCTGGCCATCATCC
>JAAGNO010030683.1:0-18896 GCA_033439905.1 Ceryle rudis
TGCTGTACTCTTTGCGGAAAGGTCCGTCGTCCCGGGGGCGAACGAGTGGCGGCTGGGGCGGGGTGGTGGTTGGCGCCGGGCACCGGCCGGCCGGCGTCGGGCCGCTCCCCGGCAGCGGGGCCGGGTGGCCGGGGCTGACCCGGGGGTGGGTCTCGGTGCAGCCCCTCCTGGGGACTCGGCCTCGGGTCTCCGGGTGCTCCCGCACGGGGCCAACCGGCTTCGGGGCTCCCCGTGTGCCGTTCCCGGAGCTCTCGGTTCAGCTCCGTTGCGGGAACCGGACCCGGGGCCATCGGGCGCTCGGCGCAGCCCCGACGGGGGAGCGGGACGCGGGACCACGGGGCTCTCGGTGCGAACCCTCTGGGGGAGCCGGCGGCGGCTGCCGCTGCTCCTCCACGGGACGAATCGGCTCCGGGAGCGCTGGGCTCGGTGCACGGGGGCTCGGTGTGTGGAGCACGGAGCGCGGCCGGGCCGGGGGCAGCGTGGCTCGGAGAGGTCCCGACTCTGCCGGCGGTTGCACGGAGACAAAAACGCGGCACCGACGTGCGCAGCATTCTCTGGCCGGGCCGGCGCTGGACACCGGGGCTCGCCGCGGCATTCCCGAGAGCCGCACTCTGCGTCCCCACTTCCCGGGAGTACTTGAAGCAAGAGGCTGATCCCGTAAAACAGACCAACCCCTGCCCTGTTTTAAAAATCGCATCCTTCCCTCTGGGAATGCTGTATTAAGTGTAACCCAGCGGCTTGATATAAATCAGATGGGGGGGGGGGGGATAATGGAATAAGTGTGTAGAGGAGACGTGCACTTAAAGATTAGAGATTAATTTGAAGTTGGAGATTAAGCGAACGTTGCCCAAATCTATAGAGGTAATACTCTAAACCCAGTCTCTCCTATAGATGCAATTAGAACAGAAAGCCAAGGAGCTGCACGTAGCACGGGCAGTGAAATCCCAGTGCGTTTGTTACAACGATCAATCGATGTTACATAAAGGAATTGCCCCTTTCCGAATCTGCGGGAATTTTTAATTGCGTTTCTGTAATAAATTATCTCTTGGCACATGAGCCAACCTGCAGATGCGGTGATGGAAGTGCCCACCTTTTGGAGAGTCATCTGCTTGGAGGCTGTAAAATGACATTTGCCCTAATTATCTTTTGTGACATTTGAGAACAGCAAGGTGGAAATTTTGGGAAACGAGGAAAGTGAAAGAAAGGGGACCTAGCTGCTGCCTCACAGGAGACTTCCCTTGCTTTACTCATTTATGTGAATGTTAATCTGATAAAAAATATTTACCGAGGCTTAATAGGGCATCCTGCCCATTTGTGTGGTGATGATCAATTATTAATTATGGAATAGCTGCTTTATTCAAGCTGGAGTAAAGCCATGTTTGGGAGCTTTACCCAAAATCGCTATTGTGTTTAGGATCCGCTGAGCTGAACGTGCCAGTGTCTGCTTTGCTTACATTTGCATTTTTCACTGTGCTAAAAGGAAAAAAACAAGCCCGAATAACCGTCGAGGATGCTACAATTTCTTCCCCCCAACGGTCAAAATAATAAAGACCTGCACTAGGCTTATCGTCTTTGCGTGTTTTCAGCCCCAGCTTCTTGGAAAAGGGATCTCTTCCCACAGAGCTATCTCTTCTGAGAAGAGCAAATTAAAAGCCTCCATTAGCACAACTCCTTGTGGCCTCATTTTCTCTTCTTTTTTTTTTTTAAGGAATAAAATGTATCTCCAGCGTTGAACAGTCCTGGTGATGGAAAGCGTTAAAGCGAAATGGTTCCAAAGAGAGGACAGCAATACAATGGAAGTTTCATTATAATAATAGGGGGGAAAAAAATGAATTGCTTAATGCATGATAAACCTCTCAGATACTTAATATTTCTGGGCACCGAAGCGCATCCTTTTAACGTGTTCCTGCTGTAGAACAAGAGCTCAAGTAGAAACTGAAAGCAAATAAACACTTGATCCAGGGGACCACTGAAGTTGAGAAATCCCTCGGTGGGCTATAGCTGCTTATTTCTCCCCTGCTTGGAAAATAAACAAAAATAGGTGGTTCGCAAGCAACGAAACGGGGAGTTGAGCAGAAAGATGGTCTGGCAGTGTGAGTGAGAGCAGCCAGGCAGGGGAGGAGGAGTAGGAGGGGTAGCGAGCAGTGTGATGAAGAGCAGACTGGTCAAAATTGAGAGGCTTGGAGCTGGGAAAGCATCTCCCTGAGTGTTCTTGCCGGATTCCTCTGCCGCCTGATTTATACTGGCATTATATTGACATTATGTTCCTGTACTGGGTGCAGCGAGCTGTGCAGCGTGTGTGGTTTAATCTCGCCCCATCTCGGCCCCCCAGTGTGGCACAGCACTCGTTTGTCTCTGAAATGAAACATGGAAACCTCATTAAATGCACGGCGGAGAAGCCCGCAGTGCTGAACTCCTCGCCGTGCCCGGGGTTTGTTTATCCTGCAGATACCCAGCGCTGCCTGGCACAAGGAGCCATGGTGGCCATTCAGCCGGAGCCCTTACCTGCCCTTGCCATGGGCTGGGGGCTGCTCCCCTTTGTGTGGGGAAAATGGATGGAGGCAACCCTGATGTTCGTGGGTGCCTTTGTGCTCCGGAGGAGTAGGCTGTGCCTCATGCGGGTGCCAGGGATGTGCTGTAGCACAGCCCTCCCTGGAGATGGGGGTCTAACGGGGAGCTGTGGACTTAGCTTTGGGCAGCTGTGGCACTGGGTGCCTCTTGGCTACAGTGCTCTGCTCCCTGCCCATATGGTCCCGAGGTGGAGCGATGGGCAGCGAGTGCTGTCCTCCACTGGAGCAGCTGATGAGCTGAGTGTGAGAACAAAACTGGAAGCCTCTTTGTGGCAGGGTTCTTCTGACATGGCAGCACATGGGTTCTGACCTGTGGCTGGGATAGCATGATATCATCTCATGCCCAAAGACACAGACTGTTAATAAGTGTGACTTCCTAGGAGGGCACGGAGGAGGCTGTTCTGCTGTTGCAGTCATTATGATGTGTGCTTTACTGGGAGCCTTGTGCAGTGGCAGGCTCGGGTGCAGAGTGTTTCTTCTCTTGGAAATCTAGATTACAGCCAGCTAGATATTTTTACATAATCATGATTTTGTGAGTCCCTATCCCTGCTTGTAGATCCTTCAGAAATAAACCCCATCGCAGCCAATCTGCATATTGCTGCCATCGTCTGCCAGCAGAGCTGTACCAAATATTTAGGAAATCCATTTTCCGACTCCTGCTAACGCTTGCTGCCTGCCCCAGCTGCTGCCTCTTGGAAAGGGCCCTGTAGGCTCCTCTCCATGAGAGAAGGGAGCAACCACAGCTTGGAGGGGAAAAGGAGGAGGTGGGCGAGGTTTCAGAGCTCGCTCTATTGATCCAGTCCCCTTGTTGCTTGTACCTCTGATCGTGAGGTGGAACCCTTCCTCTCCGCCCTGTAAAGCGAGTGTGTGTGCTGGATGGTGTGGACCGTGGCCCAGGAGGAAGCCTGGCAGCAGTCATGTGTGGCCTTTGGTGCATCCCCATGTACCTGCTTGGCTTGGCCCTGGCCTTGCTGGGGGGACCTTGTTGTCACTCTGGATTGGTGATGTCCCCTTGGGACTTGGCTGCAGCTGCTCAGGCTTTGTGCTCGGCTTGGCTGAGGCATGGAGGTGGGCCACGGATGGGGAGGGAGAGGCCACTGCCTGTGGTCCCTGGACACGTCCCCTGGGAGGAGTTTGGGCAGGCTGTTGGGCTCAGGAGGCGGTAAAGGGCCGGGAGATGCCCAGCTCTGGGTCAGCACCCTGTGTGGATGGGGTGGTGAGGCTGGTACCTCCAGCAAGCTGATGTAGAAGGTTCAGTGACTGGCAAATGAGCAGGGAGAGCTTTTTTGTTTGTTTGGGTTTTTTTGTGTTTTTTTTTGTGGTGTGTGGAGTTTTTTTTGTTCCAGGCAAGGGTTACAGCCTCATCTTGGGTGCTGTCGTAATAGCTGGAGATGGTTCAGGCCTCAATTTCCATGCAGATGCATTAAGGAGCGGGAGGTTTGAGCAGTGCCCTTACCCGTGGAGGACCAGAAGCAGCTTCTCCCCCTTATCTGCCAGTGGCTGTGGGTTGGGAATGATTGTGGTGCTGGGGCTCTAGGGGCTGTGCCCCAAGGGTGGGACTCCTGAAGCAGATGAAATGGGATGCTGGGGCAAGGAAGGTGCTGCAGTGGGCACTTGCCATCACTGTGCTGGGCACCAGCTGAATGCCCTGGACACTGCTTGGCATTTTGTGGCACAGTTTCCACCCCTCTGAGACTGGGCACAATGTGGGGAGAGGGCACTCTGTTGGAGTTGTGGCTTTAACCCTTGGGGCTTGAAAGCTACCACAGTGGGGTGATGTCCTGCACGGCTGTGCTCCTGGCAGGGTACGGGCACCCCTGGAAAGGGTACCAGCCCCGTGTTTCTCATCTCAGCTGCTTCTCTCCCTATCCCTTCCATGGTGCTCCAGGGTGCCACTTCTTGTGCTGTCAGCTCCAAGGTCATGCCCTTCATTAGGGGAAAGGCTATTAAAAGTGTCCTCAAGATGAGGGCTTGGAGGAATCTCATTGCAGGGAAGGCCAGAGACCGCTCCAGCGCTGCAAATGGGCAGGCAGCATGTGATGGAATTACTGGCCTATTTAAGGCGGTAGAGGGGAAAGATTAGGACTTGCCCCCTACCTGTAATTCCTGCCCTGCGATGCATGCCAAGCTCTGCTTCACTTTCTCCTTGAAGAGGGCAGGTGTCAAACATCCTTAATGAGGATAATAAATGAGTGGGGAGGTGGCGATTAGTCTGTGTCCTGCACAGCTGCCCTGCAGCCCCTTGCAGCTGCTGGCTGGATCAGCCCTGGTGGCTTCTACAGACCCTTTTCTGGCCCATAGCCGGGTGTCCTGATCTGGCGGGGCCTTGGTGGCATCACCCCGGCCTTGGGGGAAGGCTGGGGTGGGCACCCAAGTGGTTGCACTGTCAGGCCCAGGGGGAAGGTCTCGGGGCAGGTGCTGCCAGTGGAATAATGTGGATGTGAACCTAGCACTGGCCCTTCCTGAGGTGCTGCAAACCCTACTTTGTAATGTCAGCAGCCCCCTTAGTCAAGGCAAACGGTCAAACCTTAAGTGGCTGCTCTTTTGTGTAGTAGTAGTTGAGCAGCTGTGGACCTCTGCCACCCCTTGAGGAAGGGCATCAGCCTAGGCTGGATTGCCCATGCCCAGAGGATTGCAGGAACACCCTCGAAACATGACTTGTTGAGCCTTTTCCCATCTCTGTCCACCCAGACCTCGTGCAGCCTCAAGGAACTTGCTGGGTTTAGGTGGGCACAGGGCTGGCTGGGGGGTCCCGGGCAGGTAGCTCGCTGACACAGATGATGTATGTTCATTGTGGGCAGAAACAGCTTCTTGGCTCGGGTGAAGCAGCTCTCTAATTGTACCAGCACCAAGGTGGCCATTGCCTGAGACAGGTCCCGAATCCACGGTGTGAATAAGGATGGGTTCTTGCCTGGGAGGTTTGGAGGAGGGGAGGGGTCCCGTTGCTGGGCACTGGCCTGGGAGGTGATGGCATTTCTGGGTTTATGCGGGTTGAGGCTTCAGACTGTGCTGCTCCTCACCCGAGACTTGTGCCTACATCTCGGCTGCCTCTTCCAGAAGTATATGGCACAGGTCCTGGGACTGGCTTGTAGCTGCTCTGCCTTAGCCTCTCGTTAGAGCAAATGAGTGGTTTCTGTGCTGCTGCCGGTGTCAGACTTCGGGAAGTCCAGCCATCCAGCCTAGTAAATATTCCAGGGGGGTGATAGCAAAATGACTTGCTTCTCCCAGCTCAGATAGAGATATTAATATTTCAATTCCTCTAGGTTGTAATTTAGTACAATTTAAGAAGATTGCACTCTGATAACTTAAAATCCACACCTTTCAGAGCAAGCCAGACAGCGTCCGGCTCTGCGCTGGGCTTTGTGTAGCTTCCAGCTGCCGGCGGGCTGGTCTCCGGGCTCGGTGCTGTGCGCCTGCGTCACTGTTTTCCCCCAGCAGAAACCGTTCCATTTTGGCTCCTCTTTTTCAGGTTCATGTGAATTAATGCCCTCGATATTTAGGTTAGGGTCAGCACATCTGACCAGATGTGAGCAGTGATTTCTGGTTTAAAAATATTGCAGTGCTATTTCTAAATTTTTAATCTCTCTCAGTGATTTGGAGACAGTTTTATGAAACATGGAATTAGGATGGTGCTCAATGCTAAATGGTAAAGCAGATTATGTGGATTTAACTCTATGCGTCTGTCACATAACTATTGCCAATCCCATAACCTCCATTTTCTATTAAAAATCCATTTCCCCCTTTGACCTGAAAAAGCTTTACGGGTAATCTGAATTTCTCTGTTTAGGAGGTATTTTTCCACTCTTCACCCATCCATCTCGCCACCTTTCTGGGCCCTGCCTGGGAAGATGAGGTTACCCTCTCAGGCTGCAGATGGTCTCCACTCTTTATTACCGCAGGAGCCCTCTCAAGCTGTGGCCTGGGATCAGGGGTGGAGGTGCTGGATGCAGCCTTGGGGCAGAGCCAGGTGGAGGACAGGGTGCTGAGTGCAGTGCAATGTTCCTGGACCAAAGATGGGCGAGGGGTGGCTTCTGCCGTGCACCTTGTGTGCTGTGTGCCCTGGCTCCAGCCATCCTCTGCTCACGCACCCGGTATTGCCACAAATAGCACCGCGCTGCTCGCCTGGGCTTTGTTTTCCTTCCCCTGCTGTTTTCCCTTTCGTGTATTTGGGAGAAGCGCTGCTCTGGTGAAGGGAGGTGCAGATTCATGATGACAAACCTGGCTGGAGATGTCACAAAATGACATCCGCAGGACCGTGCGGTGGCCCCGCAGCCCTGCGAAGCCCAGCGCTGTTGTGCGGAGCCTCAGCTGGAGCCTTTTACTCCTCTGGCCCGTCACGCTTCTGGTGCTTGTCAGTGAGGGAGGGAAAGATAAATGGCTTTGTGTCCTCCTGTCTGTGCGTGGCCATGGGGAAGTGGTGTGGGGGGAGATACGGAGATGCTTTCTTGACCTATAAATCTGTTGTCTCGTTTGGTGGCGGTGCTGGACCTTGCTATCGGCTAATCTGTTAGGTGGGTGGCTTTGCTGGGTAGCTCTGGCTGTGCAACGCCTCTGATGTGGGACAGTAGGGCTCTGAATGGGCCAAGGAGGAAACTTGGTTATTTTAGGTGATGATTCAGTGCAGGGTCCACAGAGAGCGAGAACCAGATGCTCTCGTCTGTGACATCATAAAATCATAGAATGGTAGGGGTTGGGAGGGACCTCTGGAGATCATTGATTCCAACCCCCGTGCCAGGGCAGGATCACCCAGGGCAGGCCGCACAGGAACAGATCCAGGTGGGTCTGGAAAGTCTCCAGAGGAGACCCCACAACCTCCCAGGGTAGCCAGCTACGGAAATTTTGTTGGTACAGAAAGAGGCATGAGGTTGTACATCCAGCTGGGAGGAGGATGAAGAGGACTCTGCTCTGGGAAGGGGTGAGGTGTTTTGAGGTCTCCCATCTCAACCTGTCTGAGGATGATGTGGAGCAGGCTGGTGGCACAACACGGAGCCAGGAGAGGCACGTGCTCAGGGCTGCCAAGCACCGGAGGAAGCTTCACAGGGAGATGCGAGTGGCCGTGGCCAGCAGCACTCAACCAGCCTTTCCTTGGGCAAGCAGCCGCCGTGTGCTCACCCTCAGAGCTGAGGCTCGGCTCTCCGTGTGGCTGAGGCTTTCCTTCTCCCCCCTGCTCCTGTCCCCTCCTCCCCAAGTTAAGAAATCGAGGTCAGGGAGGGTCCCCCGTGACTTGCTTTGAACCGGCGGCACGGTACTGATCTGCTTATTGGCTCTGCGGCAGCCGGAGCTATTAATACAGCCGCCGAGGGCCGCATCCCGGCCCTGCCGCCCACTTGGAAAGAGCGTGGCTAAAAAAAGCAAACGGATCTGAGTGACTGGGGGCCTCCTCATCCTTATTTATAGGCAATCTTGCTTCCTTTGGTTGAGGGGAGCTGGTGGTCCTGGAGAGCAGGAAGCAGGGACTGGAGCAGTTGGGTGAAGAGGTCCCTTCCCACCTTTGGAAGCAAGGAAGGGCTCTTCTGCAGTGCCTGTGGTGCTCCCAGGGCTCGGGGTGGCTGCAGGCTCTGCCCTGGACTGTGCTGCTGAATGTGGTGTGTCTCGGTATCGGGGTGGTGCGGTGCCGGCTGGTGCCAGGCTGCAGCTTGGGCTTCGGGCAGGGTGAGACTGGGCCAGGACTGAGCCTCCTCTCCCGCTGGCTCTGGGAGCAGCTCTGAACCCACCCTGTTCTTCCGCCCCTCTCCCGCGTGCCACTGCAGCTTGCGGAGGCAGGGGTGGGGTAGCAGGAAGGACCCCTGCCCTGGGCATGCTGGCATCGACGGTGGGCAGCTGCAGGTTGGCGGGGGGTGCTGGCTGCCTGCAGCTCTGGCCTTGGGGTTTTCAGTGGTGCTGGTTTATTGTCCCTGGGTGGTGGTTGCTGTACATGGGTGTCCTCAGGCCTGTGGGTGATGAGGTGCATCAGACTGGGTGCTCAGAGCCACCTACGTGTATACAGCCACCTGGGGAAGCCCTGATGGGGGGGTACCCTGGGTACCCTTCCTCGCTTGCACAGCCCCTTGTTGTCCTGGTTGGGTGCCTGTGATCCCTGATCCGTGCCGCCAGCAAGAGCGCTGGCCTGTGAAGGTGGCCTTTGTGCTTCCAGCCCATGCTCCGATGCTCCTCCGTTCCCCGCTCCACTTGGCCGTGCACAGGGGCCGGGGGCTGGGCTCGGGGTGACTGTGCCAGCGGGGATCAGAGATTTCTGCGGCAACCCCCTGATGGTTTGGCCTCTGCTTTCTCCACAGCACATGCTGAAGATGTTGGAACCAGCCTCTACTTTGTGAACGACTCTATCCAGCAGGTCACCTTCTCCAGCACAGTGGGGGTGGTGATCCCCTGCCCGGCAGCAGGGTCACCCAGCGCCGTCCTTCGGTGGTACCTGGCCACAGGCGACGACATCTACGATGTGCCCCACATCAGGCATGTCCATGCCAATGGGACTTTACAGCTCTACCCCTTCTCGCCATCAGCCTTCAATAGCTTTATCCACGACAACGACTACTTCTGCACCGCGGAGAACTCGGCTGGCAAAATCAGGAGCCCAAATATCCGTGTTAAAGCAGGTAGGAGCTCTCTGTGGGTGCTGGGCTTTGCATGAGCTGCTGGCTTTTCCCTGGTCTTCTCCACAAGCTGCTGGTTGGCCCGATGAGGACACCCTGTTTGCCTCCCTGTCCCTGGCGTGGACCAGCAGCATGCTGGTGTTGGGACAGTGGAGCCAGGCTGCCATGAAAGGGGATGGGAACAGGCGGTCCTGCTGCCCACTGGTGTCATTGCTGCCAGGACTGAGTGCTGGTGCTGTGCTGCCTGCACCTTGGGCTGCTCTGGGAGCCCTGTCGCAGGGTGCCGTGGGTGGGCACTGCCACTGCCTGCCTGGGAGCAGAGCACAGAGCCAGGGCTGCTGCGCTGGCCTGCTGGAGGACATCGATCGGTGCTGTGTGGGTGGGGAGCGGCGAGGAAGGCAGGGTGCTGGGCCAGCCTGCCAGTATGTGGTTGCAAAGCCGCCTGCTGCCCCAGCTCAGGGCCAGCTCTAACTCGGGGCTGTTACTGGCTGGGAAAGGGCTGGGGTGACCAGTAGGGAAGGGGAACACAGCTCTGCGGTGTCCAGTGTGTGCCTGGAGGCTGTGGTGCAGCTGCAGCCTTGCAGCAGGAGAGGTCCTCTCCCTTTGAACTGGTGGTGTCACACCCAGCCACCCATGGGGGGGTTCTTGATGGCTGTGGGAGGAGCTGGAGACATCTGCCTGGTGGTGGAGAGCCCCCCTGCTGTGTCCCACAGCCCTCTTCAAGCCTGGCTGTTCCCACTGCAGCATCCAGCCCCAGCATGCCAAGGCTTATTAAGGGGGAAAAAAAGAGGAGGAATATGGCAAAGAGCCGATTCCAAAAACCATTATGGTAAATTATTGACCAGACTGAGGAGGGCTAATAGCCCAGGAACGGCTTCATTATGTAACCTATTAAAAGTGGGGCTAGCAGAGGGAACACGACAGAAGTGACTACAGTGTTTTTTATTTTAATCCCTTGTACTGTGGAGTAAATTGGTATTAACCCCCTTCTGCGGAGTGAATTATTTACCAGTGCTCTTGGGTTACCAATAAACCACAGCTGGGTGGAGGTGGATGGCAGCAGATGGCCTGTACAGCATGGAGCTGTGGCCCTCTCTGCTCTGGGCACTGTGGGCTGGGCTCCCCGTGGGGCAGTGACAAGGGCTGTGGCCAGCTGGTGACTGCCAGGAGCCCAGGGTGCAGCAAGGAGAGCGGCTCTGGAAAGGAAGCAAATAAAATGCAGCTGAAAACATGAGGAATTGGAAAAAGCTGTGGAAGCTTGAGGAAAGCTACTGTTGAGGAGCACATAGAGCAGATCTCCCTAGCTAAGGGAAAGTTTTAAGTGTGCTGGTTGTGGCCGTGCATTATCCTTGTGGGAATTGCTCCCCGTGGCAGCAAAAGGCCAGAAGCCTCGGCTGTGGTGGCTGGTGTGGGTCAGAGCTGCTGGGGCAGCCGTGGTGGTGGTGAGTGTGCGGGAGGCTGGGCTGGATGCTCCTCACGGTCCCCAGTGGCCTTTAAAGCCTGTGAATAAACCTCCTGCTCCATGTGATTAAGGAGGCTTTTGCTGGCTAATCTGCTTTGGCTCAGGGGTCCCTGTCCGTGGCAGAATTCTCCAGCCCTCTGCAGCCTGGAACTTGTCTTGTGGCTGCCAGTGGTGCCTGAGGCCAGAGAGCTGGTGTGCAGAGCCTCCCAGTAACCGGCACCGTGCACCCTGTTCTGGAGCCTGGGATGTGCCCCACTTCTGTCCCAGCCTCTTGCAGCAGAGCAGGGTGCCCGGAACGCCTGGGAAATTGAGATGCTGGGAGCAGTGGCAAGGAGCCAAGGAGAGGTCTAGAGGGGACACCACACTAGAAGGAGCTCATGTAAATTAGCGCAGCCTCTCTATGCTTCCTATGGAAATTGGGGGTGCCAACCATATCCCAGGTGGATAAAGGGACGGGAATATATAGTTTTGGGTGCACCTGCCACTGAAGAACTCAAGATTTGTACTGATCCCGTGAGGCGTCACTGGGTCCAAGGGTGGTGTTTTGTATTGTTCCTCCGAGTCATTGCTATTGCCTCTGTGACCCCACCGGGCAGGGACACCCTCTTGGGGGATCATAATGGTTTGCCTCCCTTCTCATCCACTGAGTGGGATGAGACGGGCACCTGCACTCGCTGCGTTTTGTACTTAAACTTGAGGAGTTCGTGGTGCCTGTGTGTGGTGCTGGGCATGGTGACATCTCATTGTCTTTCTGAAGAGGCCTGGGTGGATCTGCCTTACCTAGCACAGTGCTGCTGGAGGGCTGTGGCACTGGGGAGTTTTTCGTCACTGGTCGAGGAGCAGCTTGGAGCTGTCAAAGGGATGTGCATCTCCCTGAGGAATAGGGCACGTGGTAGGGACAGCTCATGGCTTCCACTGTGTTGTGCCTTGGAAAGTTGTCATCTGGTTCCTTCAGTATTCCTCCGGTGGGTTTAGGAGGGTGCCAGGCTGTATGTCACAGGCTGTCCCTCCCGGGTGCCTCCTGGCTGCCTTTTCAGCAGTGGAATGGTTGTCTCCAAGGGGGGAGGTTGAACAACACAGCTGTGAAATGCCTGTGGTCCGTGTCCTGAAATCTGGGCGTCGCAAACCTCTGCCTTAGCAAAGCTGGTGACTCCAAAGCCAGCAGCTTGCCTGGGTGGCAGGCTCAGGTGATGCTGGGGACCGTGCCAGGATCCCAGTGGCGGGAGCTGGGCCGAACGTCTGCCCTGCCTGCCGAGCCCAGGGCCACTGTCTCCAAAGCAGAGCGGCTTCCTTCCCTGGCAGGGTGGGCCAAGTGTTTTGGATGGCAGCAGTTTGTTGCTGGGTGGGTTGGTTTGTTTGGGAAACGTGGGATTGAAGCAAAAGGAAGCGTGTGTTCCTCCAGCACTGTCATGCTACCAACCATCTGCTTCTCTCCACAGTTTTCAGGGAACCGTACACCGTTCGGGTGGAGGACCAAAGGTCGATGCGTGGAAACGTGGCTGTTTTCAAGTGCCTCATTCCCTCTTCAGTGCAGGAATACGTTAGTGTTGTCTCCTGGGAGAAAGACACCGTTTCTATCATCCCAGGTAGGAGAGGAGCCACAGTTCTCTTGGAAAATCTGACCTGCTTTGCTATGTGTGAAACTTGCTGTTGTGGAGGGGCTTTTTTTTTTTTTTTTCTTGCTTATCTGTTCCTGTGCTGCCTAAGCAAAGGCTTTTATTGATGATCATCTTCTGCCTTCAGAAAACACTGGTGGTGTGAGCAGACGTTTCGTACTCAGGGTCTCCTCGGTGCCGTGGTTAGTACTCTCTGCAGCTCTGGGCTTGCGGATGCTTGGTGTAAGTGTGACAGTGTCTTTGCCCCATCCTGGCCTCCGCCATGTGCCTGTGAGCCAGGTCTCTGTGGGTACCTGGTAGCCAGGGTGTGGGTGGTGGGGGAGAGTTTGCCTGTGCTGGCCATGGCCCTGCGGCCAGTGGCTGTTGTAGACGTGACGTGAGGAAATATTCCAGCTGCTCTTGCAAGTTCTGAACTGTTTCAGCCATGGGCTAAGGAACTCGGTGAAGGTGGCACCATGGGCCTCTGCCCTGTGCTGGCACCTGGAAGCTGCTCGGCCTCCCTGTCCCACATGCCTGCCCAGGACGTGTCCTGTCAGCGCTGACCTGGGTCTGCGGGGAAGGGGCCTGCAGGAGGGGCAGCAGTGCCTGTCTCTGGACAGGGGTGTTGCAGCTCTGTGTGTGTTGCCCCTGGGTAGGTGCCTGTGATTTTACAGGCACACAGCACCCTGTGCTCAATGGGACCCGAGAGAATGGGGAGGGGCAGTGGCTGGAGCACTGACAGAACAAGGCTTCCTGGGCACCTCTGTGAGGCTCAGCACAAGGAAAGCATAATTTGAAAAGCGATAAAAATGAAGAATGTTTCCCCATAGTGTTTAGCTGTGGACAGTTTAACGCAGGGGAGAGGAACTGAGCGAGCAGTGCTGGTGCAGTGGGCTCTGGCTCCTGTGCTCCTGACTGGCTGGTCACAGGCTTTGAAGCAGTGTGGGGGCTGTGGGCAGGTGCTGGGCACAGTGTGGGGCCGGCCCCGTGTCCTCGTGTACTGGGGTGACCTCTTGGCTCCCTCTGTGGAGCTGGTATTGATGGCAGCGCTGGCTGCCCGGCACAGCATGTGTAAGCTAGTAGTAAAGCAATCAATAGCGCTTTCCCCAGGGGGATCCGGAGAGAATTAAAGGATTTTGCCCGAAGTGAATGCTCTCTGCTTGATATTTGCTCACAGGTCAGCAAGTCCCGATGCTCCTCTAGGGCTCGGCGTTGCTGTGCTGGCAGAGCTGATGTGGGAGGGCAGATGCCACTGGGAGTGGGCATGAGCCTGGCACCAGCTGGGGCAGCACTGGCCGAGCGCTTAAGGAGCAAAGTGCTTCCCCTGGAGAGGGGTGACATGCCCTCCTGAGGCTGTGCTGGCTCTGGCCCCTTCCTCCTGAGTGTAGCTGATCTGCTGACTCAGCACAGCTGCTGTGCTGGGAGGTGGGCAAAAGGGAGGGGTGCTCCAGGGCTGCATGGCAGGCTCTGTGTGCAGGGCAACTGGGCAAGTGCCTGGCTGGGCATCACACCCACCTCTTCCAGCCCAGCTTGCGCCTTTAGTGGCCCAGAGCCTGGCACAGTTTGCAGCACTGGGGCTGGGTGCAGCATTGTCTCCCGGAAGGGAGATTCTTGCTACAAATGGCCTCCTTGAGCACAAGCCTGTGCAGGGAGCTTCTGGTGCTTCAGGGTGTTTTGGAATACTGTGGAAATGTCCTTTCCTTTTTAGTGGGTGTGAAACCTCCCGGTGGTCCACGGGGCTTGTTTAAAGTTGTGTTTGGGGAGGCTTAGCTGGAAGCCAGCTGCTGTTTTGGAGAAGCCATGGCAGTGGCTGGCAGGGTGCAGCCTGGTATCACTGCCTTGCCACTCTTTCTCTGCTCAGCCCAGGAAGGAGTGAATGAGCACAAGGTGGATTTTGGCACAAGGGATGGGACCGAGGTGTTTGTGGCACCCGTGGGTGGGAGGGATGCTCTGCCCACCACAGCCTTGTGTCGTTTGCTGAGCCCGGTACTGGGGGTTGCCCTGGGTTGGGTTCAGGTTCGGTATCACCAGCAGCTGGGAAGGGCCACAGATGAGATAAACAACCGAGCCAGCCAGTGGGAGAGTTGATACCACCCTGAGTCCTGCCCTACATAAGGGGGGCCGGCCCGGGGCAGGGGTGCCTGGCTCCAACTTGCTTCAGGATGTGCCTTCAGCTCAAAGCCGGAGCTGGGAAAGTGGTGTCTCGGATACAGGTAGAGCCTCTCACTGGCTTTGTCCATCATTTTGTCAGTAGCATCATTAATACTGTTGCTTTCTTCTCATCTGTTTTATTAAACTGTCCTTTCCTCAGCCCCTGGGGCCTCACTTTTTTTCTTTTTCCTCCCATTTTTCCTTTTGAACCCCCAGACGGGGTGTGTAGGGGGGGAGGCTGTGGGTGTTTAGCTGCTGGCAGAGGTTAAGCCATGGGAGAGGTCTAACGGCAGGAGATACCACGCTGTTTGTCCCTCAGGGGCTGGCAGTGTGTTCTGCCAGGGCAGTGGCTGCTCACGTTGCTTGGGACTCGCCGGACAGAGTGGAACAGAGCGGTGCCTGCATCTCCTCCGTGGCAGAGCGTGGCCGGTTCTCTCAGCAGTGACTTTCACCTGAGCACCCCGTGCACTTGCGTGGTCTTAACCAGACTTGTTCTCAAGTTTGCTGTGGCAGTGAATTTTTTAATATGATGATTTAATTAGAGTGGAACGATTTTAACATTCTAAAGCAATAATTACCCTAAAGACAGAACATATAAATTGTGTTACAGTGCAGAGTCAACACAAGCAAACATGTTTTGCCGTCGGATTACAAATATAGTATCTGCCTGGAGCTTTTTTTATTGCTGTTGTGTTAGAGCCAAAGCTGGCTTTGCTGTTACCTAAAACATGGTCTCTTCTTGACCTGTGGTGAACTTCTGTTTCTGTCCTAATTCTGAGCAAGGAAGCTGAGGAGAGGAGGAGGGTCCCTGCTGTTCAGAGTGAGCAGTGTGAAGGCTGAGAAGAGCTGGAACGTGGTGCTGAGGCCCTAATAGCTCCCATCAGCCACAGCTACGCTTTGGGAATTGTAAGACCAGCGGCTGTGCAGACACAGTGGTACCCATCTCTCCTCCTGACAGCCGACGAGAGGAGAAGGTGTGTGGAAATACCACAGCAGCACATCGAAGCCATGTTTGCAGCTGGCTGTATAACCTGGTGTTCTTCCTGAACTCCAGGGTGCCAGACTCGCCGCTTTTCCTCAGACTCCCCCCAGTGCTGCCTGTGGAAGCCTGTGCAGCTTCCCAACAAGCCTTGGTGCAGCAGGGATGAACAGTGCAGGAGCAGGGAAAGAAAAACCTTCATCCACACTCCTCTGGGGCGGAAAATGCTTTTTAAGTGACTACTTTCACAGTAAATATCTTTCTTTAGCATCCCTCTTTCCCCCTCCCCCAATCGAAGTAAAACACTTGCAGCTTGGAGATGGGGGAACTAATGTGGGCTGGGTGGCCCTTTGGAATCTTCTGCAGGTCCGTTTTGTGCCCTGTTGGGATTGCGGGGCTGTGAGCTGCGTCTTGTGGTGCTGATGCTCTGCCAGCCCCGGAGCACAACCTCTTCTGAGGGTGCTTCTGCATGGCCTCTTCCTCCGAGAGCCCCTGCTGTGCCAAGTGGTGTCTCTCCAGGAGCACGTACCCGGGCTGTGCTCGAGGAGCTCTCAAGGCAATTGCAGGGGAGCGTTGGTGTCTGCGTGGCCCTGCCGCAGGAGGGTGTTTGGGTGGAGGGTTGTGTTATTTGGTTAACTTGGCAACTCTGTAACTTACCCTGAAATCGAAGATAAATTCTTTATGGAAGGTTATCCCGCACATAAATCATCATTAGTGCAGCTCATTTTTGTTTAGTGCCTACCTAACTGTGCTGTAGACTAAAAATGTGTGTTTAGTGGAGTCAAGGGTTGCAGAGAAATTATAGGGTTTTCAAAAACCCATTTGCTTTGCTGGTACTCGCATCAAAATCAATCTTGCCTTTGGTTCTCAGCCTCATCGCAAACATGCAGCACCCCTCGCAGGATTGCGGTGTTCAGGGGAGGCTGGCGCTTACTGGGAGCGAAGCAGCAGCGCTTGCGGAGTTGGGGGCCGTGTCCGAGATTGCACTTCACACCCAGGCTGTGATTTCAAACTCTGTTGCTGTTGATGCCTCTTGATATGTATTTGGGGGGGGGGAAGCAATGGGATAAGGCTTGGAGGACTGCAGCTGAGCAGAATGTTTTGCAGACCCCCTCCCTTTTCTGTAGAGAAAGAGGGAGAAACTCCTGCTAACAAACCAGTTTAAGAACTCGATGTGGTAAGCGCTGCTTTTTTTGTTATTATTTTTAAAGTGCTATCACCAGGCTGGGTAACGTGAAGAGTCTCACAGGCACGTGCAATGCTTTGATTTGCTGTGGTGCAGTTATGCGACTGAAGCTGCTTTGGTCGCCGGTCTGGCTGTTGTGGCACAGAAATGGGAACTCGTGGCCCTGCCTTGTCAGAAGGGCGATGGTTTAGAGGCAGTTAAGTGCTACTGGACTGGCAAGCCCAGAGCTGAGCTGCTGTGTGGTGCTTCGGTGTTGTAGATTTTGTTGGAAAAAATCCAAATACAGCAATTCTTAAGGTCCAGGCATTTCAAAGGGGGCTGCTTTTCTCAGCAACCCTAACACAGATCCTCTGAGGGCTGAAGGTACGTGGCTGTACTTAGTCATTGGCTATCTGCAGAGCCCTTTCTCTGGAAAGCAAAGCATAAAGCTTGTCAGGAGGGGAAAAAAAAAAAAAAAAGAGTTCTGAGAAGTTTTAGATATGGTTTTGTGCCTGTTACTGATTGAACAGCAGCTTTTTAGGAGCTTCAAAAATATCTAAGCCAATCTGTTTGGGGCGGTTCAGATATGAGCTTAGTTTGACCTGAGCTGCCCTTCCTGTCCTGTCTTCTGCAGTGCCCAAGGCTGTTTCTGGGGTTCTTAAACTCATCTTAGCAACTGTTTAGTGATGTGGGAAATAAAACGGCAGCGGCTTTTTCCTGGTTAAAGGTGGCCCTTCACCCCAAGACGCGTGTTCTCTGCGGTACCTCGCAACATCTGCCACCTGTTAAGGTTTCTTCTAAAATATCAGAGGTGTAGCCGTACACAAACTCCACTGCAACCCCTCTCGGGACGTGGGGAGGCTGCGGACTCAACGTGAGGTTACTGGCAATCAAAGCCCAGGCAGGATTTGTGGGTGCAAGGTTCCCTCCCCACTGGGGTGCGTGTGCTGGCAAGGGACGGGCTGAGGGGCAGAGGAGCCAGGACCAAGCTAATTCAGCTTTGTCTTCCTATCAGTAGGCTCGTTCTGAGGGACATCCATCTCATGTCACTGGAGAAAAGCTGGAAGCTGGGACAGTGTAAACAGGGCAAGGCAAAAGGCAGCCCTTGTTTTTGTGTTAGCCTTCACTGAGAGGGTCGGGGGACAGGAGACAAGTTACCGAGGAGTGTTACTGGCTGTTAGTATTTTTATTTGGTTTTACCTGGATGCAGAATAAGCCAGACTGGTTTCAAGCGAGGTGCTTGGGAGCAGGCAGCCTGTGGGGCTGAGCATGTCGGGTGTGATGCCACCCTGTCCTTTGTGTCACCTGCGGTGGGACACGGGGCTGGTAGCTGCCCATGACCTGCCACTTCTCCTCGAGAGGAGGGAGCCCGGGCTGCTGCCAGCTCCTGCCTGGCTCCCTCCCAGTGTGTGCGTGGAGCCACCCGCACAGCCAGCTCCGGCACGGAAGCTGTGGCCACTGGGCAGAAGGCTGGCGAGGAACTGGCCTTTTCATTTACGTCTTGTAGCTTCTGCCTGGGACGGGTGGACTCGCAGCGTGGAGCAGGCTGATGTGATTTGAACGAGCGTTGTCCTGCCCTACTCTGTCTGGGGGTGCTGCGAAACCTTTTCCACTGTCGATCCCAAGATCTCCAAAGGTGTCCTGGCTTCTCCCCCACCCCTTGCCACCCTCTCTGGCTGCGACATGTGCCCAGACCTGTTACAGAGGGAAGTAGCTCCAGGCGTTATTCTCACCAAGTGGGGTGAGATTCTGTCTGAAATCATTTCATCCTTCCCCAGAGACTTGGCGTGAATTTTATCTAATCGCCATGGCAACAGATAAAAAAAGGTGTGAGCACATCTCCTTTTGCTGTGATAATTCAGATTTATATATTCAGATCAGATTGGAGTTAGAGATTTTAAAAGGAGCAGATGCAGCAGAAGGTGCGACTGCAAATAATGTGGCGAGAACGTTTGATGATCCTGCCCTTTAAAAGGGGAGAGAGCTTTCCTGCAGGTTTTTTGGAATATAATTATTCCATCAAATCCACTTTAACAAGGACTCATTACAGCCCTGATAATGCAGAGTCACGTTGGAGACAATCTCGCACACGCATGCACACACACACCGAGGGAAGGGACTACAACAAGTAAATAAGATGCCTGCGCACAGCGTGGCACGAGCGCCCTGTCGCTGCCGGTGCCCCGTGGAGCAGCACCGGGCTGGGTGAGCCCAGGTCGTCTGCCCTGGTCCACGGGCCACCGCTGTGGCCCTTGAACAGCTGGGGAGATGATCTCGGGCAGCCCTGAGGGTGGATTCCAGGAATCCTGTGGAGCCGAGTTCTTGTGATGGAGGTCTGGGGAGCAGTGGGTTTCCTGAGGCCCCTTACCCCAGAGTGGCTTTGG
>JAAGNO010030686.1:0-46633 GCA_033439905.1 Ceryle rudis
GGATTTTGGTACTGGATTCAAGAACACACCGATTGGGATTGAAAGCAGAATGGACAGAGTCCTTCGTTTATAGCCACGCACACTCTGTGCAGCCTCCCCTTGCAGACACTTGGCTGCACGCACCTTTCCGCAGGTGCCCCGCACACCCCTCCCTCCCTCCCTCTGAACACACACGCGCACCCCGCGCCCTCACGCACCACCCGTCCTCTGCACAACCAACCCCCGCACCACCCCCACAGCCCCGCATGTTGCCCCGAGCGCCCCCGCTCCCACTCTCCCCGCACACGGCAGGTACTGCTCAGCCTTGGCGACCGCCTTGGCACCCCCGCACTTTGCACATCCAGGAGCCCCCCTCCTGCCCTGCCCTGCCGAGGAGCCCCCCAACCCCTCCGTCGGGAGTGATGGCTGGGTCCGGTCCTTGCCCGGGCCGAGCGGTGCCGGACTGAGCCGAGCCGTGCCGAGCCGAGCCTACCGCCCCTCCCGCCGGGCTCCAAATGCCCGGTCGCCTCGGGCGTGGTGCTGAAGGGACAGCTCCGTGTGGGCCGGGCCGGAGCGGGCAGGGTCTGGGCAAGGACCGGGCAAGGACTGGGCAGGGACCAGGCGGGGCAGGGCCGGGCAGGGACTGGGCGGGGTGTGAGCAGGTACCAGGCAGGGCCCGGCCAGAGTCTGGGCAGGGACCAGGCAGGGCAGGACTGGGCAGGGTCTGAGTAGGCAGAGACCTGGCAGGCAGGGACATGCATGCGGTTCGCCGGACTCTTCCTGATATTCCCCTTTCTGTCTCCTCCCCTGGTCTCAGCTACAGCCAGGCAGGGAGATACCCAGGCACTTCAGTGCTTACTTCTACTCTAACATCAAATCTGCCTTCCTTCTGTGCTTTCTAGCAGGGGCTGGCACACCAATGGTTAACATCACAGCAGGTATTGGTAGGAACCCACTCCAGCAAGAAGCACTCCAGAAAGAAACCCAATTCTTTGTCTTTTCTTTTAAACTGAAGGAATGGAAAGCATAGGTCATGGAAAAAGTAACTTGAAAAAGTTGAAGGGTTTTGTTTGGGGAATGAGGTTATTTTGTAAAACGAAGCTTTTGACCAGAGTTACACAGACGATGCCCAGTGAATCACAAGGGAAAACGTTTGACAAGAGGAACTGATACCTCTGCTTGAGGTGTTTATTTTTTATTTTCTTTCTTTGCCTTCTCCGAGAGAGCGCAAGGGAACAAATACAGCCCAGGTGGAGGCTGTTTGTCACTGAATGGTGAGTGCCCTTGATTTCAGCAGGAAATTCTCCATCCATTTTAGTCTCCTGTGGAAGAAAATTAAATATTTTTGGTCAGTCTTACGTGAAATGAAAGAAAGATCAGCAGTGGAACCACATTTCAGGGGGTGAGAAGAGAGGGGGTAGGATGTGATCAGCATATAAAGCTCTTCTGCATTAGAATGCATTTGCTTTAAGCATGTGACTGATTAGTCCCTTATAGTTTTATGTATGTGTATTTATAGATCTTCAGAGACAAACAACTTCTACAAATTAATTATAGTGTGTTGCCCAGAGCACAAGGTACACATTATCCTATGCAGTGCAATGCACGAATACTCTCATGGATACCTAAAATCTGCTGCAATCTCACAGCTGCTCCACAAGCAAATAGATCTGTCGCAAACAGACAACTACAGAGGCCAGGGTCAAAAGTAGCAATTGGAAATCTCCAGGCACCCAAGCCCTTGCCAGCCACTGCCCAGACTCCTTGAAGCAGACCTGCCATTACACACAGAGAACAACAGAGCGGAGGTGTTTAAGTCAACAGTTTTAGTAGAGTATTAACAGAATACAGGAGAAGAGAGTGAAGAAATGTGCCAGAGCTTTCTGAAGGTATTTTGTCCAGGTAGTTACCTTCCAAATGTCTAAGATAATAAACACAGTTAACTTCTATTTTTTTTTCTCTTTTTTCTCCCTCACTCATGCACTTTATTTGTAACCCGCATGATTTACTGCCAAGGAACCTTTAGGGCTTAAAATACTAGACTAGACTACTAAGTTGATCAGTGGTTCGATATAATTAGAATGAATCTGCTTTTGCATCCATTGACACAACTCACAAATGCCAAGTCACCTCTAACTACAAATGACAAATCTATATGCTGTGTACAGCTGACAAAGAGGACAGGAACGTTGATTATAACGAGTTCATTGGTTCTAACAAGTTCAAAGTCACGAGGTAACTCAAGATGGAGAATCTCCAACATAAGGACATTGGTTTTCACATTGTTTCCCCTCTTATGAAACAGCTTTGGAGTGAAAGCTAAATAAAGGCCACTGGAGACAGGAGACATCCTTCACCAGCGAGGGTAATGGGCTGGACTGTGACCGTACAGCAGTGTACATCAGAAATAGCCCACTGGTCTCACCGCAGTTACAGCTGTGAAGAACTGACCTGAGAGGACAAGTGAGTCAGCCACTTTGGGGCTTTGCCAGAATCTCAGAAAAAATCACGACAGCTCCCAAGCCTGCTACAGCTGCCTAAACCTGTGCTGCTCGCTGCACAGACACCCAGGGTGGGGTAAATTTAGCATAGCTGTCTCAGCACAACCTCCCAGCATGAGCTGGGTGTCACACAGCTGCAGTGATACTCTGTCCCAGGCCTGAGAACCAGAGTCAGTTCAGGAAACCATGAGAGTTTTCCAGCTTATGCTGGTGATCAAGTGGACCTTCAGAGTGTGAAGACAGAACAGGTCCTCTGGTTGTGTATCTACTTACAGCAGCTCATGTGCTCTCCCCACTTAAACTTTTCTCCCTTCTGTTTACAAAGGGGACAGCGCTCGGACAGATGCCCTTCCAGTGCTTGGGGAACACACACCCTTGTGTGATCCCAGTGGAACCGCATCCTTGATGCCCTCTGTGGTGGCTGGTACCCAACCAAAGGGCCCTTTGCTTTGTTAGTGTTCTTCCAGTGCATATCCCAACATACCTGATGTGTCTCAGCTGCCATAATTTGACCTAAAGGACTGTTTTGAGGACATAGCTGCTTTTCCCCGACTCTGTTCTTGCCCAGCAGGTAGGTTGGATGAGGTCTGTTTACTTCACAGAGGTGGAACAAAATTAGGGCTTGTTTCAGTCAAGTGGAGACTGGATTGGTGTTACTGGGATGGACCGTCTGAGTGCTGCTTGTGTTAGATGAGCTGAGAGGACATCTCAGCTCGACATTGCAGGGAAACACTGGCACTGGTGAAATCATTTTTCACTGGTTTTACTGGGAGGTGCTGATTGGACTGCCCTTGAAAAGTGCACCCCCACCTTCTTTGCCACTTGCCCCTTCTGCCTCTCACACGTTTCGAGCGTTTTGAGCGATGGCATGGAGACAGGCAACCTCTGAGCCAGCTTTGCCGCTCCCTCTGCTGGTGGCTACTCTGTCCCCGTGCCATCGCTGCTCTGCCACCGTGGTTTTGGAGGAAAACGAGCTATTTTTGGCATCCCGGTCCAGGTCCTCAGCATAGCTCCGCTGTGGCGTTCACTGATGTCAGTGCATTGACGCAGCTGTGAATACAGGAGGAGATAAGAGGCCAGTGCTGTGCACAGTCAAAGACAATACACAGAAGATGCCAAGTGCACTTCAGATTCTTTGAAAATCACAAAAAAAGATAAAAAACACGTGGGAATTGATGTTTGTTGTTTGTAATTACTTTTACGAGAGTGAAAACCTTTCTTCTCCCACTATTCTTTCCTCTCAATCAAAGAATGAAACATTTAAACTATTTCAAGTGTCCTTTGGAGGATTTTAAATGGAGAATGTGTGCATTTTTATGCCTGAGAATATTCACTGATATCTGTTTTCATAAACAGATAAGTGCCAAATTCCTTATCTTCCGTCCTTTTTATTGGAAGCTTCTTAGATTAAGTGCTCCAGAAACGTAGTGGCTGAAGTAAAAAGATAATTTTGTACAGAAGAATTTGTCTGATACGATGTTCACTCACTCAAGAACAATGTAAGGCCATTTTGGCATTAGTGTGATTGAAAAATCTGTCTTTCAGATATCTTTGCTTTTAGTTCGTGCAGAAGGGCAGGGGAGTAGCAGGCTGGGAAACTCAGGGCTGAACGTGCTCCTGCAGGGACCCTGCTTAAAAACAGGACCACAGCAAGTGAATTTGAGCCTGTCTCATTAAAAGTAGTCACTAAACAGAGATGTACTGCACAGGAACGTATTTTCTTTTTAAGGAGAAATCAGTGCTGTGGATCCCTAATTCATTGCGTAAATTTACAGGATTTCCTCCATGCCCATGTTTCAAGTGGTCGTCTCACCCTCTTGATCAATACAGGCACCATCAACCCTGGGGAGAATTAGTTAGAACCAGACTGAAAATAAAGCCCAAAGCAAGCAGATTTAATAATTGAGGAAACCTGGTGGTCTGACCAGGTTTGTGGGGCTCCTTTTCATCCTGTTATAAATCTGATGGTCTGAGGGGTTTGCCACTGATGCTGCTGAGAAGGGAGGGAGATGAAACAGTATTAAAAGCAAGGGATGCTCAGGCAGTCAGTCCTCTATCCTTCTTACCTGAATGCCACCAAATTTGCATAACAATATTGCTTCCCTGGTGCTCTATACCCAGGTGCAACAGGCTAATAAAGGGCTTTTTAGATGACAAAGCTTTCTTGGTTCCATCAGCCGATTGCCATCTGGGAGAATTCTCTGACAAAGGCTTTAAATTTGCCACTGTTTGCCTCTTTCCAGCTGCAGAGAGGAAAGGCAGGAAGGAAAGGATTTGAGAAAAAGCACTCTCAGGGCCCAGATCTGCTGGTCTCAGGGAGGAGATAAAGACCTTAGAAATACAATATGAAGGAGTTTGTCCTTCTGAACAAGATGATTTACTCTCAACCTTGTTTTGTGGGTAGCTGTCCCAAAGCAGGTATGCCTGGGATCAGGTTGTAGTAAGGATTAGAACTTGACTGCATCTACAAGGGCTTGGTGATCAAATGCTGTGTGTTTAAAAATAATCTTTCCTATATTTTATACTTCTAATCAGGAAATTCTTAGGATTTCTGCTCCGGATTGAAGGAGCAGATCATCTGGGCGGTAGGGAGAGGTGTGATCCTGGGTTTGAGTGCTCTCCAGCAACATGCTCTAATGTTTTGACAGGAAGGGAAAAATAATCTGTGAGCTGTTATTTATTTTTGGGCAGCCTTTTAAAGGGAATCTCTAAAACCAAAGTTGTAGAAAATCAGGCAGGCAGAGGCTTTGAGAGGTTGTTAAACTCTGTCAGGATCAGTTGCAAACTTTGTCTCTGTAGTAATAATGCTTCACCTCTCCCTGTGCAGTGACTCATCTGGAAAGAGTCAGGCAATTTACTGGAAGTACAATTGCTGCCCTCTCATCACCACTGACCACGTCGGTCTTTCTGTTTCCAGTGTGTATCCACAGAACAGAGCAACTTCAAGAAATGAAAGCTGACAATAGCTGGAGTTCAGCACAAAGGCAGAGGTTAGAAGGTGAAATAGCTGCATCTCAGTTTTACTCCCAATTTTTGAAACTAGCAAGTTTTTTTTGTGTGACAAATCACACAGCAATGGCTAAACCTTTCTTTGGATAGATGGTGTATGAAGGAAGTAAACAAAATGAAGGAATGTTGGTTGCTCTTTGGTTGTTGTTTGGGCTGGAGCATGAAACAAGCTAGAAAAATGATGATGAATAACCGGGACAACAGCAATGCTGCCCATGTGCAGATGGATGAAAAACTCCTTGGTCTAATGAGCTGCTCAGTAGCCCTAGTCCCTCCTTTAAGACAAGGATCTGGCTTGTCCATGGGACTTGGGCTGTAGAGAGCTTCAGCATGGACCCTGTTAGCTCATTAAGGCTGGGGGGCAACATCTGATAGATATGAAAAGTCTCAGCCAAACCTGCCCATGGGCTATATGGCCAGGCCACAAGCTGGAGGCAAAAGAACCAGATCCCTCCCTTCCTTATCAGCTCTGCTTCTTTCCTCTGTATTCCCTGATTTCCTCACCTGCACAAGGGTGTTATGGTACTTCCTTCTCATCATAGTTTAGTTGAATCCCTATGGTTTTAAAGTGCTTTGTAAGACCCAGACAGCCTTACAACAGTGCGACAGTGCAGGGAAAGCATCCTGATCTCCACAGCCTGCTGCCTTGTGCTTGGTTGGTCAGAGATTTGGCTACCTATGTTCATATGGCTTGAATGAATAGCATGATAGATTGCATCTATCTTTGGCAAGAGGGTCTTGAACAGTCTGCAGAACTGGAGGGCTAGCAATTTTGGGCATCGAGCTAATTTTTGTCACTCTTCCCTTAGGCAACAGTGATATACAGTAACAAAGCTGCCACATCAAGGGATACCATCAGCTTCCAATTCTTCAGCTGCTAGACCAGATCCCTTCTTTCAGAAAATAATCCCTCTCCAGCTGGCACTTAATGTCTGCAGCCAGCACCTGCTACAATGCATGCAAGATCAGGACTGGGAGGTGTACTTTTCTGTCTGAGCTGGCTCTGGATGGAGATGCTGTGAGTTCAAATGGCTTTATAAAGCTCTCTTTAAATGCAATAAAAGAAACATCCTTCTGCTTTCCAGCAGAAACTCTTTTCTAGCTGCAAACTGGGGCTGCCTACTGCCTCAGAAATGCCTTTTCCAGCCAGAACTGAGGAACTGAGAGTAACTCCTCCTTTTGTCTATTTTTTTGGTTTTGTTTTTCCTCATACTCTTCAGACAAAAGGCTGAACATTTGCCTTTTGTGTTCCTCAGTCCTCCCAGTGAACACCTGCGACTCCTGAGCATTCCAGGAGTTTGACAGCCCAGGTTGAATAAGCAGCCTCTTAAATAAGGGCTCAGAGATGTAAGAAGTGATTCTGTGTTAATAACACTTCTAGCAACTATTTCTGTAGCAACATCTTGCGAAAACAGAGGCCTTGGGGAATGCAGGAGATCAGAGATGCCATAGATGTGGGTGCGTGACCACTGAGCTGCAGTACAACACAGTTGCTTAGGATCTGTGGAGAGGCAAAGATCTCTACTGCAGCCAGGCTGTTGTCCATCAGGAGGTGGTCATAGGGGCATTGAAATGGGAGGAGAAATGGAATGGTAAGTGAAATAGTTAACAGCTGTCCTCCTCCTCCTTTTCTTCACCAGAGCTGCCCTCTAGCTATGAGTAAGTAGCATCAAAATGTGGTGGGTTTAGTTGTTTGTCTCGTTGGGGTTTTTTTTGTTTGGGTTGGTTTTGGTTTGTTTGTTTTTTTTTATTTTTTCAGAGGCATGGTAAAAAAAAATATAATTGAATCAGAACATCAGTTTGAGGCAGATGCAACCTGCATGACTTTCTCCTTTTTTTTTTTTTTTTTTGGTGCTTTCCTAGAAGTCTTTCGCACTTGCATTGGCAGCAGGTCTTTGCCCTGTTTTTTTTATGCTGCCTTTCCCATCTCAAGGCAGGACCCTGTGTTTGATATTCAACTGTCCCTTGCTAAGGCTGACAGAGACAGCGTCACTCAGTCTGATGCTCTGCTGATGAGACATGGCTGTCGCTGACGTGGGAGCCGTTTGCTCACCAGCCTGGGAGGAAATTGAGGGTACTTGCTGCTGGGATATGCGATGATTGCCAGCAGTGTCAGCAACACCAAGGAGCGCGCTCTGATCGTGCACTGGCAGATGCTCTGCAGGAGATCTGCAGCACTATGACACTGCCAGAGGGGACCTTGGCCCTGGGAGTCCTGGCACAGCTCAAGCACGAAGGATTATGAGCCTGATTTTCCCCTCATTGATCTGGAGACAAGCTAGAGCATTTCACTGGGCTCTGCAGATCCAGCCCAGACGAGGAGAATCTGTGGGAAAAGGGAGAGACTATGTGGGAGATCAGGTCACCACCTCTTTTTGGCTTTGCTTTGTAAGGGACATCTCTCTTTCAGGTGTCCCTCCCCATTTCATGTTAACTTTAAAAGCAGGAGCTGCTGCTTTATAAGCAGATCCTGCCTAGGACAGTCTGGATCCCATCCTGCAGTTGCCCTCTCTGGAAGCATTTCAGCCTGACTCTTGTGCCGCACTTCACCACGCCAAAAATACTGAGCTTGGCCTGTAGGTTGGACAGCGAAATGCTGGTCCCTCCCTGAGCTGCACCACTAGCTGCCTCTGCTTTTTCCCCTTCAAAAGGCCTCCAGCTCTTCAAAAAATACCCCTAGGGAGGAGCTCATGTCCATCATTTCCCTCCCCAGTTTTAAACCCCAGGTCATGAATAGGAAGGATGGTTAAAATTTGGAAGAAGGGTTGGTTTGTTTGCTTTGGTAGCCTCCACACCAGCATGCAATGCCTTTGTGCGAGTCTGATGTGCCAACCCCCCTCCTGAGAGTTTAATTGACCATTATAATTATGGGACTTCATTCCCTCTGGAGCTTCTTCTTAAGGGACAGATGAGGGTCACAGACTTGGAGGGCATCTCTCATTCCCCATAAAACTGTGCTATAAACAGCCAGCCCTGAAGTTTTCCTCACAGAGATGCTCTGAAGACTTCTTCACCCTTGGGAGTGTTTTGGCTGGAGGAGGCAGCAGATAAAATCCTGAAGCCAGCAGCAGTGCTGTGGATGTGTCAGGAGAGATTGGTCTCTCTCAGTGCAGATGGTAATGGAGTGAGATCAGCCACTAGTAGAAGCTGGGGGGAATGTGTCAGAACATAATCTCTGCCGCTGCCTGATTTTTGGTGGCATCTCTTTATTTGTACTTGAAGTATGTTTTGCCCTGCTAATTTGCGGTCCTTTGTGCTCACTTCTGGAGGACAATGAAATTGTGGTGTGTTTCTGCAGCACTGGCTACGGGTGGAGTTTATGGCCATGTAAGTACCAAGTATTACCCTTATAAATAATTTCATCACTTATCCATCCATGAAAAAGGATGGATATCAGCCCCCAGAGAAGCACAAATAAAAAGAACAATTTCTTTCAAATGCAGGTCAGAATTATCAGAGGTATAACACAGCGATTCCAGCAGGCCTGATTTTGTCAATGTTTGTGCCTGTTCCTCTGAAGGGATGGCCATAAGAGTAAAGTTTGTTGAACCTCTGAGTTACATCATGACAACGAGAATTTGAGCCAAACCCCTTTTCCCAGTGGAGACAGATTTATTCCAGGCCAGAGGAATTCTCACCATCTTCAACCTTTCCATCTCACTACCAAGACCATAGCCATTTCCAAATTGTAGTTTCTGTTCTTTTTGGAGGGAGGAGGTACCATCTGGGACCATTTTGTATTCCTGATGCACTCTTTGACACAAGAACAGGAGAGTTTCCAGTTAGTGTTCTTTATATTCTGGAAAAACATTATAAACTTCTTAGCAGAGTCATAAATGTCAGCCTTGTGGCATCATATGTTGTGGTTGGCTACACAGTCACATCTTCCTCATAAGCCCTTGAAGCTATAACTAGAGGGAACAGTTGGGAATAGCCAATTTGAGCATTGAGAAAAGACTGGAGCAAAGCTGTGACCTTCAGAGATCCCACCCAAAGGCGAGGACTGACTTCTTACCAAGTGACTTCTTGATAGAAAGGACTGGCAAAGCGGGATTGTCCTTGCCTTTCACATCAGGAATGCGGTCTGCCTTATGTCTGAGGAATAAAGGGGTGATTTGGGGGCAGCCGTAATTGCATTTTTGGAGTGAGTTCCTGTTCAGATTTAACACTGTGACTTTGTGTGTCTTATGATGCGTGTAATTAAAACAAAGTACAAATAATATCTTTTAGCCTGCTGTGGCCTGGTCGAGGAGTCAAAGATATGTTGTGCTCCAAGGAAGAGGGTGAAAAAGAGAAGAGAGTGCAAGGGACAAGTGGTCTGTTCTGATTTTCAAAGACAGTTGAAACAGAGGAGAAAAGGGAAGAGATCAGCCAGAGACTATCCACAGGAATAATGGCACTTTGTTGATTCTGAACTTATCATAATTTCTAGACCCTGATTTGCTCAGATCCTTTTGTTTGCAGTCCAGCTGCATTTCTGGTGCATGATGAAGGAACCATGTGCTTTTATGTGTCTCTAAGCTTTTACCCTTTTTTGACCCAATACATCATTCTTAGAGTCTGTCAAGCCTGGAGTTGGTGGGACTCAGGCCAAGCAAATGCCTCGCAATTGATGAAAGGAATCTCTGGAAATATCTTGCAACTTGAATCTTATCACCCTGATTTACATACATAGGGCTTTCATTTCATGCTAGCCCTTAAAGCAAAAAGGCACTATTTTGGTAGTGATGAAAACAAGCAACCTTCAGCCTTTGCCCTCCTACCCAGCCACCAGCCCTAGCTCATGCCATGTGCCTGGAGATTTGCAGGGAATGAATAACTCGATTCATCTGCCCAGTGAGGAACATCTCAGCAGGGATTTCCTTGTCTGCTTTTACTGGCAAATATGGTAACATTTTCACCCAGCTCCTGGAAAGAAATGTGCCTTTCCATCCCTAACATCCACACCCATCACATCCTTCACCACATGGCCAGCTGAGGATTAGTGCTGTGAGGACTATCGCTAATTCACACCCTGCTCTTGTGCAAGCACAATTTCTAGAGTAACATTCAAGTGTCCAGACTACTAAAGGCAGACCTGATCTGTCAGGCTGTCCAACAGCGAAGATGATTAAGACCTACAGATCCTGTTGTGCACACTAAGGCATAGGAGCAGCAGAAGGTCTTTGATGATTTGGGCTACAGTTAGTGACATGGCTGGGTGCTGCTTAAGTGGCATGTGATGGGAATGACCATCTCTTCCACTATGAGGACACATGTATAGCCATCTCCATGGCTGGTGAGGACGTGTGTTGGGTGGAGAAGGGGAGGAGATGGTCTCCAGCTGGATCAAGAGAGATAAGGGGAAATGGTCTGCGAGACTGTCCCGACTCCGTTCTCTATTAAAAGCCTCGTTTGATGATTTCCACTGACGAAATGGCAATATCATTGAGAATCTGCAGCTTGGTGATGGTAGAAAGCTGCTTCTGACGATGCTTGTACTGCAAGATTTTGTTTTCATCGATGAAAATGTGAAAATAGTCCTGGTCAGAGTAGATTTCAACCTGAAAGAGAGACTGTGTTATGTTCACCATGTGGCCAAACATCCTCACTGGACCTTGCTGCCGTCATGTCAGTGAGTGCCCAGCTCCGGGCACGTGCATCTACAACCCACTTCAAATCCTGCCAAAGCCAACACATGTACTGCTCAACCTCATTTTGGGCAAAAGGAGAGAATAATTGAGTTCTTCATGATAGCAGAAACTGGTGATAATGCAAAGCCTAAATTGAAAACAAATGCAGCATCCAGGGACTATTACTGGAGCTCTGCACGTCTGTGCCACTGTTGTGTGTAAATCAGCAGCAAATCAGGGTATAACAGAAATACTAGCAGGAGACAGAGCAAGAGAAGAGATGCTACTGGGTATGGTGCTGGCAGGAAAGGCAGGGCTAGATCCATGAGGAGGAATCCTGTCCCACCTGAGGACACCCATGCAGTGACACAGGGTTACCTGGAATGGCTCCTTGGCTTCGAAGGGAAAGGTGTTATTAACCTCTTCCTTCCCCCAGTGGTTGGCAAGGAAGGAGTTGCAGATGATTCTGGAGCTGGAGAAGCGAGGGTTAAAGTGGAGAGCGATTTGATCTCCAGGATCACAGAGCAAATTAATTTCAAACCTAAGACAGAGAAAGGAGTGATGGGAGAGCCACCGAGTGCTGCTGCTGGCTCTTGCGAGCCTGGAGAGCTGCAAGTAGACTGTGTCCTTACATGCTTGTACTGGAACTGGTCTCGCCCTTGACCACGATGCTCCAGCCAGGACACATCCCCTCTGGGTACAGGGCCTCGAACTGCCGGTGAGGAGGCCGTAGTGAAGCATGGCAAAATGGGAGAGGTGCGTGGCCCTGCTCTTCTCTTACACGTCTCCATCTTTCTCACCCTCTCATCCTCTTCTCCTTTCTCCCCCTTTCCCATGCAGGCACACTCTCTGTCCCTGCCTTTTTCTCACTCCTAAATAAACTCAGGGGCTTAGGTTAGTCTATTTTTCTCATTTTTTTATTTTATTTTTGCTCCCTGATCCCCACACAGCTCTTTACAAAAGACATCAAGGGCAGCAAATCTCACCTCATCAACTGGATGTTGTAGCAACTTCATTTTGTATCAATTTAGAGAAAAATGCCAGGGCTCTTATTAAAGAACCTGAATGCCTTCATTGTCAACAGGATAAAAAGATGCTCCTTTCCCTCTCCCTGCCTGGGCAATACAAAATCTGAAGTAGAAAACTTTGTGATGCTTTGAAACAGCATGTGAAAGACAAGGACTGATCAGGGAAAGGGTGTAAGGCAGCACCCAGCCTGTCCTCATCTAGAGCTACATGGGTGACTCTTCCCATGAGCTCCTGCCTGATCTCCCGTTCTACCTGCTCCCCCCATCTCCAAGGTTAAACTTGTATAAAATGAGCTAGAAAATGTTCCTTTTTGAATAATTCATAGTTTTATTAAATAATGCATTTTAATAAGATCTGCTTGCCATTTCACCCCACTTTTTTTAGCACTCTAATGATCTTGCATTTCTGAGCATCTGTCTCTCTCAAGCTTACTGCTCATACCAGGAAAATCTCTCCAGTCTTGGCATCTCCACTGCCAGCTGCATGTCTTGCTTTCTCTCCCCATAGCTCAGCCCTTTCACTCCCTTGTTTTTTTCTCTGCCATGATTTCCCATTTCCATTGCATTTTTGGGATATGCACATTTTTGGACAGGAGACATGACAATGGCCAACCACATTCCCTCATGCCCAGCTACTTCTGCTGAACAGCTTTAGGAGCACACTCATCGTTATTCAAAGGCTCTGACCACACCAGTATTCCCTCATGTGAAACAGAGGGCTGACAGACCTGATGATATGGTTTAAAACAGCAAGCAGTGATGGTAGCACCCAGGTTATCCTTGCTTTGACCCTTAACTTGTCATCATTACAGTAACCCCAGCAAAAGACACACCACATACACAAGAAACAGCGATTCCCTCTTTGCTGCCAGCTGTCCCTGCTGAGGCAGACAGCAAAACACAGATCTCCTCTGCTACAGCATTGGTTATATTTTGGTCTCAGCTTAAACCCTCCGAGCCAGAAGTGCTGCCACTGGGGCAGCATTACCCCAGACCAGCCCTGGTGTCATTGAGACAAAAAATTTCCTACTGCGTTTTCTTGAAACCCATGAAGCTTTGCAATAGCCTTGGTGGGACTGAAATAGAGGGACAGCACCACACCACAAGTAGCTTCCCCATGTGTTTCAGGATTTCTACCTTTCTCATCCTTATCTGTGCCTCTTTGCTTTATCCACTGCTTGACCCTGCACTGTCACCCATCAGACAGAGCAGGCTGTGCCAGCTCCTGTCCCCAGCACTTACCCTCAGTGCCATCCCGCGCTCCTGCCCCTGCGTCGCAGATCCACGCGGGGTGTGCAGCCAGAGGGGTCTATATAGGGGCCACCAGCCAGGAGCCCACATGTACAGGGATTAGCACTGACAGCAGACTGAGGTATCCTTTTCAGAGCAGGCTGTTGGACACGGCTGGGAGATGGGGAGCAGCAAATCCTGCTGCCCACTCAGCCCACTCATGCGTGCAGGGCTAATCCAGCCCCACTGCTGCCCACACAAAGGCAGCGACGCCTGGGCAATCGTGAGCTGTGATGTGATGGAGCCCGAGTGCGGCAGTGCTGGGGCGAACAGGCGTTCAGGCTGTGACCTGGGGGGGGCAGAGGCCTGTAATGCATAAAGGAAGGATGGGCACTTCTAAAGCTGAGGGAGATAGCAGGATTCTCATCCACCATGAGGTCCAGAAAGAAGGGAGGTGGCATAGGAGAAATGGTGTCTTCTATGGGAGTTCAGCTTCACCCTGACCATCAGAGATTTCTTTATCTCCCTGTTTTTCTTTTTGATCACTGTTTGTCAGAGCCTGGCCTCAAACAAGCTGATGCCAGCTCAGTCACAGCAGCTTTTCCACCGGCTCGTGATGCTGCTGTGCTGAGCTCAGCACGCCCCGGCCCACATTTCCCCTCCCTGCTGGGGACAATACAGGGATTTGGGAGGAGAGTGAGGGAGCCTTTGTCTGTTACTTCCTGTCATGGAAAGGCACCAAGAAATGGGTAATGATGAAATGAATCTCAGTGATGGGGGTTTTCATACTGACAGCATGTGCTAATGCACAGCTGGGTGAAGCTGAGCCAGGGAAGGAGGGATGGTTGCTCATCTCCCCCTCTTTGCAGTGTAAATGCATTAAAACCAGGTGCTGGCCTCATCCCTGCATGCACAGGAGGCTGCAGTGTTCCCCAGCTGGTCCTACAGGAATCCATGGCTTTTGTGGCTAAAACCCCTTCACTGTATGGGCCGCAGTGCTGATGTTATTTAGTGTGTTTACTTTATTTCCAGCAGATAAGCAGAATGTGAGCTACTATCCCAGGCTCTGGTGCCCTCGGCAGATGATTAAAAATGGAATCCAATGGACACAGAAGGCAACAACCTCTCTCGTGGCTGAAAAAGCCAAAATCCCAGGCTGGGATTTGCCCATTCGGACTCCTACAAAACTGAGCCTGATGAAGCTGAGCTCTGCTGTGGTAGCCTCAGAGCTCTGTGCTACAGATGGCAGCATTGGGACATGCAAAGGAGCCGTGAGCCAGCAGTAAAAGTGCTGAGGTGATGGTGGCAGGGCCAGGGATATCCCACCCATTCCTCCTTGGGCTTCTGTAGGATGCTGGACCTTGGCCTCTCCAATCTGCCCAGCTGCACGTCTCCCCTACTTATGGCCTGAACCCAAAGTTGTGTTTTCAGCCCCCAGATGATCTCTCCCTGCTTGTTTCTCCTACCAGACAGGCAAGGGACTGCAGGGAGAAGGGGTGTCTTTTGACATACCCACCACGGCAGTGGGCAAAGCCAGATAGCGTTGCAGTCCTGAATGCAGGAATGCTGTTATCTGCAAGCTAAATTATTGTGCAAGGTTTATCATAATTATGCTAATGAAATCAGTGGACTGGAGAAGGCTTGAGTACTGCAGGGCAGGGCAGGTCAGCATGTAGTGGGATAGCAGAGGCCCTTGCCCACCAAGCTGTGGTGGGACAAATACCGTCTCCTTTCTGTGCCCAGGGGCTGCATTTCACCCACAGGGTGCAGAAACCATCATGAATCACAACCTGTGGCCTTTTCTTTTGTCTAGTAAAACCAAGTGCTTGCCACAAATCTGTGCACACAGCCTGTCCTGGCAAGGTAATGTCCCAGCCATGATGAGTCTCATTCCAGCTCCCACCACAGTCTCTGATGGTGCCACCACCAGCAGCAGGCATGGAATTTGCTTCACTGATGCAAAAAGCTGCATCAGGCCAAGCAGAACTGGGAGCCACAGGGCTGCCCTGGGGGAGAGCCAATAAAGCCAGTGAAGGCAGTTTAGAGAGATGGGAAAGCTCTTGAGGAAAGAAGACTTTAGATTGCTCTGGTTTTGGGGACAGCAGCTTCTGAGATTCACTGCTTCCCTAGATTCAAGGCTTTGCTTCCTGTTGGTGTTTCAGTGAGAGCAAGAAAGATTGCTGGGGAAAGACGCAAATGTGTTTCACCAACAAATGGTGCCCAAATACTGACTGGTTTTACAGGTGCACTTTTATTTGCCTTCTGCCTGTTGTGCCATTGCTCGGAAGCCCTCATACCATGTATCTGTTTAGCAAGGAAGGGACTGGAAATTTGTTTAGAATCCCAGATGTTGGATGTAGCACTGGATGGTTGGTCTTAATGCTGTAACATTTTCCTCTCTGTGGTGATGGATGGAAAAAAACCCCAAACACACTGATTATGTGGCACTGGGATACAGAAAAGACAGATACAGTCAGAGGTGGAGGGAGTCTAGCATAGTAAAGGAGATGATGAATTGATGGCTTGTTTAGCGGCAGGGGATGCATTAGCAGAGCTGCTTATGCATTTGCCAGCCATTTGGTCATACAACCATCAGAGTTTGCACCTTTCCTTAAGCTGCAGTTATCCATGTCTTGCTCTTGGTTGTTTGTCCCCAGGTCTTTTTCCTACTGCTCACAAAGTGGCAGAAACACTCAGCAAGGAGCTCGGCACTGCACTTCCCACAGGGGTTTTCATGCAAGGCTCCCCTGCCCTACACCGGGCGCGTTTCTGGACATGTGATTATTTCCATTTGTCTCTAGAGGTCTCCAAACACTCAGCCTGGACTTTCAGGTCCTGAACGCAGTGCTCACCTCGACACACCATACATTGAATTTCTCTTTGTTGCATTGCCTGGCTCTGCAGTTCACCAACCACATGATGAGTTTTCTGACACCTGCTCAGGTTTTACTGTGAGCTTTGCAGAAAGAGGCATCCGTCCCTTGATTAACTCAGTGGTGCCTTTGGATACTGCCCCAGAAGTACTCTCCACACACTGGTATGTGTTGTCCCATATCTACCTTGTCCTGTGAGCCAGAAGCATCAGCACAGAGACCTGGCTGTGCCCACATCTGCATTACATTGCTCTATATGGCCTCAGACTTACTGCACAGCCCTGTCTCCTAAGAATATTCACCATATATATACTCAGACACACATGTATAGCATCTGTTGAACCTCAGCAATATATGACTGGAAGCCTGTGATCACAAATCAACCTACATTCCTTAAATACAAAATGAGGACAAGCCAGGCCTGTGCTCCTGGCCCACAGTCATGTGTGGCCAGTGAACTTGCATGTACAAAGCTGCTTTGGTACCTAATAGCCATGCCAGGGTGGCTGTGGCCACAGGGATGCAGCCAGAGCCAGGCTCCTCTTGGAATCACCCTTGACTAACTTGCATGGGATTAGTCCAGAGGCCTCTGGACATGCAGCCTTATGGAATAATTTAAGATTAAACTAAGACTTTATGTATTTTTAGCAGTGGGCTCTAACCACCAGCCAGGCTGGGCACAGCAGTGAGACTGCAAATGATGCCATTGCAAAGTCCCTCGCTTTTTCTTGCTTTGAACATCCCAATCCAGCCACCAGCCATTACCTGTCTGGGGAGAGCACTATGGCTCCTGCCTCCAAGGGCACAGGCCTTTTCCTGCATCTCTGGAGCCAGTGGACTCAGTGCCTTTCCTAAATCCCCATGCTCTTTGTTCTAGGACAATAGCTTTTCAGAAAAAAAAAAACCAAAAACCAAAAACATACCATGAAACAATAACTTGGATGCAAGCAGAGCCTCCCGGGCATTGCCTGTAGGCTGTGTGCTCCAGACAGGCTCAACTCCTTCTCAGAGGATGAGGCTGGGTTACCCCAAGTCCAGATGGGTGTCCCAGAGCCTTCCCCCACCAGACCAAAACAGGGGCTGTGATTTCCCCAGAGCATGCCTCTGTGCAGGGCTTCTCCAGACTTGCTTATCTGCTGCTTGGCAGTCTTTGCACCTCCTCCGCAGCCATTCCAGTTCCTCCAGAGAATTCCTAAAACTCCCCTGTGCAATCAGGAGTCAGGTCTGGGCTCCAGCCATGCTGCCTTAGGAACGTGCTACCCCGGGAAGGGTTTTGGCACGTTGCTTTGCCAGTTCACCCCAATTCCCTTTCCCCCAGACCTGTGGTTCTGCATTAACTCTCTGCTCCTGGTTGCTCTGCTTGGGATCTCTCTCCAACGCTGCTGGTACAAGCAGCATCCAGAGCCTGGCCATCTCAGCACCATGCCAGGGCTGGACAGTTCGAATGCTCCTCCACGCTCAGTGCTGGAGAGGAAAAACCTGTTCATGGGTACAACCCTTTTGAGTTACACCTCGATGCAACAGGCTGTGGTATCTCTGTCGCTACCATCTCACCCTGCCATGCTTTAACGGGGCCGGCCAGAAGAGGGCTGAAGAGTCCAGGCAAATCCCAGAGACAAATGATAATCATCAGAAAAATCACACATAGGTCTAACTCTAGAAAAGCCTGATGCAACACCTACTGCAGCTCTGGGATGGGGGTCAGCTCTGCAGCTGGCACCTCTCATACCTGCTTTAAGTCTCTCTCAACATGCGTTGCAGAAGGAGCCCCTCATACCTGCCCAGCCGAAACATCCCAAGGCAGCTCATCAGAGAGCAAGGAAAGAAAACATCACACCCTGTAAGGTGGCAAGAGAAACAGGGAGAATCTAACACCCTCTGGCACACGCTGCCTGGTGTTGACTGAGCTTCATGCACCTTGTTGGAATGTCAGCTCCACTAACAAGTCTCTGGGAATGGCTTCGGCACTGTCGGCTTCTGGGGCCGTTATGTTTGTCAGATTTTCCATTCTTTGGCTGCACGTTAGCATGTACCATCATCCTCCCAGTGAGGCGCTGGTGCCGGCGAAGGGGAGGGCACGTCCTCTCCCCTAGCAGCCGTCTGGGCAGCTGCTGGGTATGAAATTCTGTTTTTACGCTTGTTGGCTGGTAAGTGAGAAAAGCAGCCTGGTTTGGTCCCAGGCAGTGCCGTGAATGTGAATCACTGCAAGCAAAATCCCTGCCTCTCGTTGCACCAGTGAAAGGGGAAGGTGACCCCACCCCACGGAAGGGTCATGAACCTGTGCAAGTGCAACTGAGGCCAAGCCTGGAGCTGCTGCTGTCCCCGGCACGGCTCCCACTCACCGCTCAGGACTTCCCTTTCGCACAGCTTTGCGCAGCAGGGATGAAAGGCCAGGCAATGGAAGCACAAAGCAAGCCTGGTTTATTTTATTTATGACTAGACTCCGCTTAAAAGGAAACCAACATTATCAGCTCCAGCACCCCTGGGTCTGATGAGTAAAGGAAAGAGGAGGGTTTCGTTTATGATCTGGAGCTGGAGCTTGCTCTTATATGGGCATCCCCACCAGGCGTTGCTTGCTGCCACCTTGCTGCTACTTGTGTCAGGGGGTTGGCCAGGCTCCAGAAACCAAGCCAGGAGGCTCCAGAAACTGAGCCAGGGTCCTCCAGAGGTGAATAGCATGAAGCAGAGCGAGTGGTAGAGCTCAGGTTGTATCTACCCCTACTTCCATGGCTCAGGGCAGCTGCATGTGCTGCAACACAAACATCGCCACAGCCAGCACACCCCAGCCAGTCTGTACTCATACCTGCTGCATTGTTATCAGCCAGGCTTTGTGAACCATGACTTCACCACTGCTTGCTCAGTTCCCCAGGGAGAAGGCAGTGGAGCTGTGTCAAAGCCAGTTCCATTGCCCTCAGCAGTGGCTCCAGCTGTAAAGGGGTGCTGGGTTTGGGGCACAGCTGGTGCTGGTCTTCACCCATCCCTCCTGCTCAGTGCTGTGAGGTGCAGGCAGAAGGTAAACATACTACCCGGCATGGGATGTTGTTTATTGTCCAGGGTTCCTAGAGCCAATATTTGATTATCCATAAATAATTGCCCTGTTGTATATGTAGGGACCTGATTTATCCTGCTCCTTGGTGATAACTTCCAAACTCCCTGGGGAGACATCTGTCTCCCTCTTCACATTGATTAATAGAGAAGGAGGAGAGCTGGCACTGGGCCTTGCAGTGCGCCTCAGAGTCAGCGTGTGGGTGTACTGTGTGCCCTTCCATGGTGGTCTCTGGCTCCGAGCTAAAGCTATGGCAGATCCTCAGGAGGAGGGGAGATACAAGTGAACTCTCCCTGCTCAGTTTTATATTGAATTGCTTGTTCCTGGGGAATGGCGTCAGCATTGCCAAAGCCCCCTCCATCCCCCATCACCTCACTGCTAACTCTTGCCAATTCAGAAGTGTTTCCCAGAGGCTTCCCAGGTGAGGTAAATCTCCAAGGGCCGGGTTTCCTCAGGCTGAGCAGCTCTTGTTCTGTGTTGAATGATTTACTGCCCCAAAACACAAGGGAGGAGGAGGAACATTACTAGAGGGGCTGCAGCTTGGCGGCGTGCTCTGCTCCTGTGCTTGGCTATGTGCACAAGTAACAGCATGACCTTCTCTTGCTGATGCTCTCCCTTGCAAGCTTCATGCCAGCTCCTTGGCCAGGGAGACCTCATGGCAACAGGCCTGAGCATGGCACAGGTAGGCCACGCTCCATGTACCAAAGCCTGGAGTCTTCCCCTGACGACCAATGTGCGGGTTGGAGCTGCAGTCATGAGCCTGCAGGTGGGTTTGGAGAAGACGTGAAGGAGAGGGAAGCCTAGAGCTGAGAGGAAGAAGAGAGGTGATCTGTGAGGTCTGGACGATGCTCTGGGCTTCAGGGAGTGGCCAGACACAGGTGCATCCCATGTACTGGAGCCCTGCTGGCTCTTGGCAGGTTTCATGAGGATGGTCCAGATCTGAGGACATCAGGATTTTTGTAGCCCTGCTTTTCCACCATTTCTGACTGAGATTTATTAACATAAGGAGTCATAGTCAGGTGCTGGCATCATACAAACCCTCCCATGTCCATGTTTGATATCCCCATCAGCTCTGAAAATAGCTGTCCTACAGACTGGATCCTAGAGGATGTCCAGTTTGGGGTCAGATAACAACTGTCACCAAAGGAGGCAGAAAAAGCTCAAAAGAGGAGAAAACAGTGAGGCCATCCGTGTAACAGACCTTCCAATCTATTCTAGCTGGCTGCTCAGCCCAGCCCTGGGTGACATTTCCCAGGCACAAAGTGCCAATAATACCCAGGAGGAAGATGCACCAAGCTCAGAGACAGCACAGCCCATTCCCAGCAGGCAGCCACCCCAAGGAGCTCTGCCCAGAAACCCACTATCCATTGCGGGTGGCAAGACATGCTGGAGACAGCTCTGCCCCCAACCAAGATGAGCAGTTTTGCCTCCAGGCAGAATGGTGGTGGGTAGTGCTGGGACACAATAGGATGGGCATCATGCCGGGCTCCTGGAGCTACTGATGGAAGCATGAACTGCACTCCAAGGAGATCTCTCCAGGGAGCTTAGAGGGATTTTAGAGGTATTTGCAGGGGAGGAACTCTGGGTTTGGTCAAGGAAAAAGATTTAGGAACTGAGAAGCTTGCAGTGATGAGGTCCAGACCATGATCTTCCTCTGTCTCTAAATGTTTGACCCACTCTGTTGTGCTGAAGGCACCAGGCTGTCATCCACCCTGCTGCATCAGGAGTATAAAGGGACTGTGATGTTTTCAGAGAGGATGTATAATCCCCTCCTCACCCCAGACTCCAGGAGAAGGTGGGATGACACATGGGAGGTGAGCAGTGGGGAGGTCATTTTCAGCCTGACAGGGCCTGGCACGCATCCAAAGGGTACCAGCATGAGCTGGAGCCTGTACACATGTGCTTCAGGCCACCAAGTCAACAAACCCCTGAGCCTGGAGACTTGGTCTCCTCCATGTGGGCTCTGACCTGTGCTACACAGGGCTGGTGGCTGAGGAGAAGCACCGGGTGTTGCAGCAACATGTGAGAGGCAGCTGGGGAGGAGGATGCAACTTTCTGCTATTTCAGAGAGCAGGGAGGAAGAGGAAGGGCTGCTGACAGAGACTGAAACTAGAAAAATGACGACGATGACAAAAAACCTCCTCCCATTTAAGGAACCAAATGTGTTTGTTTCCTGACATGACCAGGAGAGCTCAAACCAAGAGACGCAAGTTCAAGTTACTAAATTGCAACTCCTCGTGTCCCAGGGTGAGGGTGGGCCTGTTTCATTTGGAAAGGACCAAACGCCCTATCAGAGCCTTTCGTCCCTGACCTGCCCAGGGGCTGGGAGGTGCCTTTAACAAAATGTCTTATCTCTTTTGCCTGGCTCCCCTCCATCTTTTTCCAGGGCCACTGTACAGGGCCAGCTACCAGGGATAGCTGCCTTGTCACACCCCAGGGCCTGGGACTGCACCAGGGAAAGCCAAGGACATGGTAGCCAAGGGTACCATATTTTGGGGAGATTATGGGGCACACAGTGGTGCTGAGGAACAAAGAAGGGGAAGTGTAGTCTTCCCCATAGCCATTTTTTTTTTTGCTGACCATCCTGCTGTGTGCTCTTCCAGAGCTGGAGGAACAACAAGCCCAGCTCACCCTCGGGTGGTCTGCTCCTCTCTGCCCCTTCCCACAGTGAGACTCCCTGACCCCGATCCGGCTTCTCATTTGCAGACAGTAAAATTGCTCTTCTTGAGACAAACAAAAAGACAGTCACTGCCCCAGGGAGCCTGTGGTCAAGGCGAGGAGATGCCATGTTATTTGGTTTCTTCTTTATTTTCATTTTGGCTTTTAGAATTGCAGATGGGCTCCAGCCACAAAGTCTAGAGGCAGGTCCAGCTTCCAATGACTCCTGACTTGGGTGGAGGCTGAATCCAGGCTGCTGATTCAGTCCCTCTCTATTTCTAGTGCTGGATTTATACATACTTTGGTTCTATATAGTTATGGATAGCACTGAGCAGAGCATGAGAATTTCAGCAGGGAGGTGAACTGATGCTTTATAAAAGAAGCATTTGTTAGTGCCAGGTTTCAGCAAGAAGGAGGGCTATAAACTGGCAGCAAGAGCACAGTGGGGGGGATGCTACATGCCCTGTAATGAGTTTAATTCACAAAAGGCTCGACCCAGACCCATCCACACATTGACTGCAATTTTCCTGCTTATAGAGCAGTTCTGGGAAGCGGGGTCGAAGCCCCAGGTGCATCTCAGTAGCAGCTCAGGAAAAGCCAAGCCACACTCGGGAGCTGAGGACAGAGCTGTAACTCCAGAATGTACTGTAACCATCCTACCTGCTCCCGCCGTGGCTGATGGTGGGTTTCCAACCCCTCAGTGCTGGGAAGCCACAGACAGGGGCAAAGGTCCCACGGATGGGAAAGGAGAGGGGCTGCAGGGTTTCAGTCTCCGTCTCCAAGAGCAATCTGGGGTAGCTCTGACCTGCCTCAGCACTTCATCAATCCTATTTTGTACTCGATGTGGATTGTAGCCTGGGGAGAGATTATCCAACCATGGCTCTGCTCCTCACATCCTCTGCTTCTCCTCCTCCTCGCTTAGATCTGGCTGCTGAGAGAAAATCTCTTTTTTTCTTTTCTGGAGCTTTTACCAAACTGCAAGGGAGTTTCCAAAACATCTGGAACAGCTCACAGAGCTGGAGTGGAGTATAATGCTGAGGGTGGAAATAGGGTCATGGAAACAGAGGCACCCTGTTGGATTAATGCTTGAAAGCGGCACTTGGGAAGGGCCGGGTTCAGAACCTCCCCCCACCTCACAGAGGAAAAGAGTTGGAAAAATTCCAGCAAGACCCCATCTTTACCGCCACATGTTTCTGAGTCCTGCTCCCCAGGTACTGTGTGAGGATAAGGTCCCACGAGTGCTTATCAATGCCCTTCGCATTATCACAAGGATGTGGCATTGTTCTGTGAAGGGAAAACATGGGTGTTTTCATCTCCCAAACCCCAAACCTGTTCCTATGTCCAGGCTTGGAGGAAGTCTAGAAAGAAGCCAGTATTCTGGAAAGGGCAATGAGGCCCCTCGGGTTATTCGGAGGCTGCCAGTTTGGCATCCATCACAGCTGAAATACTGAGATGGCTTTTAATACAAAGCAACATGTAGTTAATTAAGGGAGGGGTGTAACTGATGCCAATCCCAGAAAACGATGAAAATAGATCTCTACTAACTTCTTCATCTCTGCAGGGCTTGGATTTGAACTGATAAAGATGATCTTGTTAACGCAACAGCCTTCGTTGTGTGCTTTGACTGGGCATGTGGCTATGGTACAAATGGAGATGGAGTGAAGTCTACTGCTAGGATAGCGTGATAAATGCTAGATACAAAATCATCACGGCTCACCTGATGGGAGAGCAAATGGGGCTGGCTATGGGCTAGGAGATGCAGCTGTCCTGGGGAGCACAGTCATGAGACCGCCTTTCCAATGAGGTTGCAAAATAATTGGTTCTTGAGCCTCCCCAGTTTTACCCATTTACCCATTAAAAAAAAAAAAAAAAATGAACCCCTCCTGATAACATTTTTAAATGTCTGTTACAAAATAAGCCAGATCACTCAGCTTAGTGCAAGCCAAAACTGCCTCTTTTAATAGGACAAGAGGAAATGGGCTTAAGTTACGCCAGGGGAGGTTTAAGTTGGATATTAGGAAATTTTTTTTTACTGAGTGTTGAGGCATTGGAGCAGGCTGCCCAGGGAGGTGGTGGAGTCACCATACCTGGGGATGTTCAAAAAACACTGAGATGTGGCACTCTGGGACCTGATAATATTTAGTAGTTGGTTGGACTTGATGATCTTGAAGGCCATTTCCAATATTAATGTTTCTATCTTTCTATAATACAACATGTAAAGAGTCTAGGAACAAAAAGGGACAGTGGTATTTATAGGATGGGACAACCTCTCTGTCTTGGGAAGCAAAGCATATGAAAGCCATGGCAGAAACATGGGTTTTACCCTTATTTTAGTGGAACAACTACTAAAAATATTTCTGTGGTCCTTCAGAGGTAATCCAGACTCCCAGGGTCCTCAGATTCACAGTTGCAGAGTACTGCAGTAACTCTGGCTGTGTCCCTGGTACAACACAGCAGCCGTGAGGGCAACTACCATCCTTGGATGTGGTGGGATGGGGATGGAGGTTTTATTCGTGGTGGCTGTGGCAGTGGGGTGAGAACAGGGAGAGCTATGTCGCTAGCTGGTGTCGTCCCCTTGCCAAGGAGGAGGGTGGGACATTGGGAATGTCCAGGAAAAGAGCCTCAGAAGTGATACAGGGACTGGAAACTTCACCTATGCAGACAGGGTGGGGAAGCTGTTTATTGGGAGTTATTTATTTTAGCATTATATATTGAAGAGCTTTGTCTGGTGAATCATGGTATCCCTAAACATCAGGGGTTTGATGGGAGGGGGTTTCTTAGGCCAGCACTCAAAAGCAGTATGAGGTCAAATAGATGGATACCAAGGGGCACAACTTTGAGCTGGAATGAGTACTCAGAACATCTGAAATATTTCAATGGAGACTGGGACACCCCTTCCCTCTGCACCAACTGCCATAAAATCTTTAACTTCCGAAAAGAGTATTTGGGACACAGGGTGAGACACTCTTGCATGCCTCAGTGGGTACCTCCACCTGCCAGCCTGCAGCAGGCTGGTGGTATTTAAACCCTGCTGATGGCCTCAGGCTTTCCCATCCAGGCGAGAAAACAAGCTGTGAAAAAAGTAAACATGTCACTAAAGTATTTTCCTTTTAGATGCGTTGATCTTTCCGAGCTCAGAGCTCAGAGAAGGACACAAGGAAGCTGCTGTCAGACATAAACACACCAGCCCTGACTTTACAAATATTTGAATAATATTTACTGAGTTTTATGTGTTATTCCACAATAAGTTAAAGAACAATGAAAAAGTAAAGGTTTTACTGGGCTCTGCCAGATGGGATTCCCTCAGGTAACCTCCCTGCCTTGCTTAGTCCCACACTCAGCAGCCACCATAACCACTGACTGCACTCATCCCAGTGTCCCTGGACTGAATCCTTGTGGGATCAAAAGCTCAAACAAGGATGCTGACCCAAGTGTATCACCCATGGGAGACTGTGCCTGGCACAGTGTGAGGCAAAAGCCTTCCCCATCTCCCTCATGCCCCACGTTGCCAAGTGCAGCATGGCCATGGGGGAGATGCCACCCACCCTGTCCCTTGTTTAATGCCCAGATAGGCCGTTGTTTATGGAGGACCTCCCTAAAATGCTTTTGCTGTTGAGCTCTCTCTGCGGTTTCCTGTATTTGAATCCCTTATCACAGCCTTGCCCTGGGAATATGCGTTCAGGAGGGTGCATTTTATGGCTTGATAAGCTTGTATTGCAGCCAGCCTCATTATGTCTGAAATAAAGAGGTAGGGACCTTGCGTCTGGGCAGGGGGGGAGGGGGTCTAAGTGGCTCTGCTTTCTGATAAATTTAATAGTCTGGACACAGGTTTTACATAAAACCCAGGTGTATCTGAGTCCAGCTTAGGCACACCTGGGAAGGTCTGTGTCAGGGATTCTTGGGAGCAGCTGCAGTTTGTACCAGGGAATTGGGTTTGATTGAAATACTGATTTCCATCCCCTGCAAGAGAAAGCAGCATAGGGAACATGGTGTCCCCTGCACCCCCTCCACATCTCAGCCCCATAACACAACTGGGGACTCCCCTCTGAGCTCCCCACTGCACCCTGATAGGCCATTCCACTTGTGTACAGAGTGGTTTACACCCTCTTCTACCTCAGTTTCCCTCTTCACTCCTCACACTTCCATCACTGCCTTTCCTCCCGTGTGGGCCAAGTTCTTCTCTTGGTGACACTTTGCCTTTTACTTTTTTTTTTTTTTTTTCCTTAGCATCAGATTAGAAATGAATTAATGGCCAGTAATTACTTTGCCAGGTGCTGACTCCCTCTGCACTTTAGCTCTGAGCATGCCTTTGTATGCGTGTGTACAAACGACCAACAAAGATTAAAGAGGCTTTATTAGTCCCATGACTAAGCTATGATAGGAAAAACCAGTGTCCTTCCCGACAGCAACCAGCATAAGGGGACCAGCTCACTACGAATGCTCTGCCCCAGCTCCCCACTCCTGTGCACAGGACAATGCTGTAGACACATGAGAGGGTTTTCTGATCTCATTTGCCCTAATAATATCTAGGGAACATCTCAGACATGAAGATGGGTGTATGTGGTCTCTTCTACGCTGTTCACACCCAGCAGGTGTGACTGCTCCCTGAGTGCTGCAGGGGAGTGGGAACTGTCACCATGCAGCTCTCTCCCACGAGCTGGTGGTTTAACCTGTCGCTGCTCATGGAGATGGGGATGTCCACCCAAGGACACAAGGCAGTGCTGCAGTTCTTGGGGGGGGATTTGTTCGTGAGGACTTGAACCAATCTTCCCATAGTCAGTGCTGCAACCTCAGCTGCAGAGAGGAGCTGCACAAACACCTTCAAAGTGCTGCCAGGGAGCCTGGTCTTCCTGATTTATCTATGAGGCTAATACAAGATACCACCTTTTTTCAAACTTCACCTTACTCTTACCCAACCAAATGCACCAGACCTCATGGGTGCACCTTTCCAGAATATGTCTTCTACTTCTGAGATGGCAGATACCAGGACATTTCCCTGGCTGCAGGGCATAGGCAAATATCTCCAAGAGAGATGCTGTCGGATGCTGGCTGGCTGTGGCTGTGCTGTTGACATCCCCTGGTCCCTGGGGTTTGTGACTGTTCTGGACCCCACACCATGGAAACTAATTAGGAACTCCTGGGACCTGGGATATGCTGTGAGATCAGCAAGTCAGAAAAACAAAGCATCCCAAAGTTACTATTGCTTTCTCTGTAAGGAGGGGCCAATTATTCAAAGCATTTGGAGCCAACAGATGCAAACTGCAGCCAGCCACGCAGCCTGCCCTATGGATGCAGCTTTGTCAAGAGTCCAAGTGACGGGAAAGGGGCTGATTTTTATATTTTTGGTTGAGACCTCTTCCCAGCACATGGCTTTAAGCTGGGTACTCATCCCAGGCTACCCCACGTCTCAGCAGAGAGGTGCCCCATCCTCTGCCACACTGCAGCTGGCCAGTGGATGCGCAGAGGAAAGCCCAGGAAGCAACACAAGTATTGCAGTAAAGAGAGAAAGCAGAGCAAGGTATTTTCTTTCCTCCCCCTACCTCCATGTCCTGGGCTGCCCTTCAGCAGCTTCATTCCTGTCAGAGGAGGCAAGATCCTAACATCAGGAGCGGGTTGCCCTTTTCCCTGGGCTTGCCGCCACTGAACCACACTGGGCTTGCAAAGCTTTCTGCAAATGCCCCCCTGGGCCAGCCAGCACATCCCTCCCTCCTGCAGAAACCGGCATTACCATTCCCACTCGCATACAAAGGAGGTTGCATCATAACTGCTTTTTAAACTCTGAGGCTTTTGAAGTCAAAGCCAAAGTTTGTTTTTGCGCCTGCATTGAGCCAAGTCCCTTGTTCTGGTGTTTACGAGAGCCACTTCGGTTAGTAGGAGCTCACCTCACCTTTTATAACAGCGGGGTTATCTCGGCAATGTTTGTCCAGACTGGCAGGAATCTGGGTTCTTGAAGGTCTAAAAATCAACATCATGAGAGAAAACAAATGACAGCTCTCCTGGAAGATTTCCAGCTCTCTCTTCCGCTGTGGCTGAGATAATCAGGACCAGGATTACCTAGAAGGAAAGACACAGATTTTCAAAATATGGATGTCCTTTAGGAACAACGGGGAGAACCTCGAAAACAGGACCTTGAAGTCCACAGGGTAAGGATGGAATCAGCTGCACTAGTGTTCACAATACATCTGTGCTGAAGGAAGAAGATGCTCCAAACTGGGCAGGAGGAATCCTAATCATCCCCAGGAGCCACAGGTTTGCACGGGGAATGACTTTTCCTCCATTTCTGGGCTCAGTTTTGGTTTGCAGAGACACCGTGTGAGCTCCGGCTGTTGCACCTTGCTTGCTGGCAGGAACGGGCATCCCCATGAGCCCAGCTCTGGCTGGGACAGCTCATCACATGCTCTCTGCTGAGTATTTGCAGGGCAGCACTTTGCAGACACCGCTCTGGCTGCTCACAGCATCCTGGTTTTCCCCACAATCAACCATTCAGGCCATCTGCCTGGCATAACATCCTGCCTGAGCTGGCAGCACTGGGAACCACCACCCCCAACGGGAGAGCAGGGAATGAGCCGAACAACCTCAACCCAAATACCTCACCCTGAGCATGGAGCAAAGAGGGCGGGCGTTCTGAGACGATCTGGGCTGGTGGATGAAAGCTGAGCGGTTAAGGTAGCGCCTTTTCTGCGCCGGCTTTCCAGTCGTGGCTTGCATGGGCTTCCTTGCGGACATCTGGCAGATGGGCCCAACAAGGAATGTAATGAATTGTGCAGATGGGAGGTGCTGCGCTCAGGTTGCAGCCCGTGGGGCAGGGAGTTAGTGTTTTGTTTATAAACACAGGCGGGATGATTAAGATAAGAAGGGAATGGTAATTAAATTAAATTAAGGCTCTGGAAGTCGTTAGATGAACCTGAAAGCATCACCAGCCACTTGAATTCCTAGTTCTGAAAAATAGGGGTTCACTGTGATGGAGCATTGGAGGGTGATGGGGGAACTGAGAGTCTCTTTCATCAGCTCAGTGGGGAAGAGAGGCACACAGTTATATCCAAACAGGAGACAGGACGGAGTCAGGTAAAAGGAAAGCACCAGAGCATCAGGAGAGGGAGGAAAAGTCTGCAAAGGTTCTCCCCATGCCCCTGGGAACCGTGATCCCAGAGCACAAATGTGGAACGGAGTCACAGTGGGATGAAGGGCCAAGGTTCCCACCAGAATTTTGGTCCTGATGGTGCAAAGAGGAGTGTAATGATGTTTGCAGAAGTTAATTGGGTTGTAAATGCCCCTGCACATCCAGAGCACCTCTGCAGATGTTTGGGAAGCCCCTCGTGAGCAGAGAGGAGCACTCGTGTGAGCGGAGGGGGCAGCACTGGGGAAGGCAGTCCTGGCCCAAACTGCCCGGGAGGCATTTCTTGGCCAAGGGGGTGGCAAAGGCAGTCACCCACTGAGTGGGGGGTAGGACAAGTCCAGAGAAAAATGGGTTAGGAAGCATGACAGCTCATGTGCAGGTTTTTTAAGTGTTTTTATATCAAGTGCGGAGGCTGCAGCTGTACCTGTGCCATTTCAGAGCAAATGATGGCAACAATGCCCAGAGCTCAACAGATGCTCCCTGCTGGGGCACCAAGGGCTGGTGGCTCCTCTTCTCAGGGCTGCTGATTTGCTGAGAGATCCTGTGCCTGTTTATTTTTCTTTCCTGCTTGCAGTGGCCCTGATACACCTTCAAGCCTTAAATGCTTTCCCGGCTGCACAGATGGGGTGAATTGGTCCTAGGAGCTTTTGTACCTCTTTGGGAAGAGGGAATGGGCTGAAAATGTCCAGATGCTATGGGGCAGGCAAGGTTGGGGGCTGGAGCTGCTAATGCTTGGGTGAAGGATGCTTCATCAATTGCCTGTGACCCAGAGACTTAGATCTGCTACTGTCCCAGCTTGGGAACCTAGCCCTGGAGTGCATGATGTAGAAACTTGTGCATTTTAGCTTAGGAGACCTTCAGCCTCATCTTCTGGTGGCAGCCCTTTGCAGAGGGCTATTGGAAAGGTCTCTCTCATGCAGGTGTTGAGGGGAAAGCAGGTAATTGATGGCTGCATGCTTCTAATTAAGGGAAGAAGCAGCTACTAAAGCCATGAAGCAGAACACCCTGGGTTGATGGCCCTTAAGCCAGGGCCAGGCACATTCTCTAATCCCAGCCCAAGACCCTGGAAACCACCAGCTTGCACCCATTTCAGAGCCTGGCTGGGCATCAGGAACTGCAGGAAGGTGACACCTTGGTGTGATCCTGATTGAATGGGAGGGACCACACCAATGAAGATGCCAGTGTAGATAGAAGGATGCGTAACAGCTTTGTAGGGATGGGGCTGCTGCCACATCCCTACCAGTGTGGGTAGGTACATCCCACAGAGCAGCTAATGCTCTTCCAAAGCAGGTTGGTTGGGGCCTGTTAAACACGTTGGCTGACTTGTTTGCACTGACAAATCCTCTCCTCTTTTCCCACCAGCACCCATGAAGCCTTTTTCCTTCCCCTGGGGCTGTTGGGCTGGAGGGAGCGGGCTGGTGGTGGGGAGAGGACAGGAGCTGCTGGCCCTGCAGCGTGCTGGGCTCAGGGCCAGCATTCCTGCCGTTGCTCTGCAAACAGCCCGTGTTTGTTCAGGCTGCTCGCAGCGATGAGGCACAAGCGTGCCAGGGCTTAAATCTGCACAGCCAAGGGCTGAATTTGGCTCCTGGCACAGGCTGAGCGTGCAGCAGGAGCTCAGCATCCCTGGAAGAGCAGAGGATGTGGATCAGGGGCTTCAGGTGAGCCTTGAGCTACAATCATTGGTCCCTGTCACCCCACCCTGGCTGGTGGGATACCCCAGTGGAGGTTTCACCCACTTGGTTCTGTCTGGCTGCAGTCCCAGGGCCAGGCTGAGCTCCCCATGCAGATGCTCTGAACTCCCCAAGGGAGAAGCCAATTCCTCAAACACTGGCTGGGGCTTGGGGGTTGTGCATGCCGGCTTTCGTCCTGCTGATCTCCCCAATTAGTCTCCCATCTCCTTTTTCTCTTCTTCAAAGCAGTAAGCGTCATTAATCTGTTAGGGGGATTAATGCCAGGCTGAGCTGCAGAGGATGGTGTCTCCCCAGCCCTCTCGCACACACAGCCATGCACACTAATAGTTTTTTGCTACGCTGTCACAGCTGTTAAGGCTACAAAAGCCCTGAGTAATGTGATCTCCTGGGGCCCTTGTCCGCCCAAGGCCCAGGCACCGTAGGCCCTTTTTGAAGACAGGAATGTGGCTGAGCATGACCAAGTTTGTCCCAGTGATGGCCCTGTGCTTTCCTCCCCGGCCATCTGAGGAGGAGTTAACAATGCACGAAGAATTGGTTCAGCCCATGGGACCACCAGCCACTGGTGCCCTGCTTCCACCCCCTAGCTCCTGCCACCACAGAGGGGCTCGAGGTCAGGAATGGGTGGCCCAAGACCTGAGAGGGTGTTCTGGAGGCACTGGTGGGCACAAAAAGGTTTAAACCCAATTTGGGGTAACAACCCTGGCATAAATTTAATTATTCCAGCTCTTTGCCCATGACTACTTTCTCTTAGGAAGCAACAGGTTGAGCACACACTGGAAGAGGTTGAACAGCAACTGGTGCGGACCTTGCAAAAAGGATCAGCATGCATGGGAATGCAAGAAAGCACCCCTATGCATCACTTGTCAGGACCCAGGGTCTTCCCTGGACCCTTAAGGGAGATGGATACAGCCAGGCATGATGCAGGAGGGTGCTGGTTCCACAGGGGGACTGTGGGAGCCCTGCTCCAGATCCAAATGCCCTTTTCCCTTACTCCAGTGGACTTCAAGTCCACAGTCCCCTCCCTGGTACCCAGGGCTGGGGTGCTGTGTCCCCTTGGGAGGAAGCCCAGCTGTTGTTTTAAGCACTGCCTGCTGGAGACACTCCAGTCTAGATTTCAAAGCAGCCGCCACTTCTTCCCTTGGATCTGAGGTGGCTCAGTGGGATCGGGCCAGCTTTGTAATTTGAAACAATGGGGTTAGTGGGGACTGTGCTGATGGCAGCCCCGGCTGTACAAGGAAAGCGGATCCTCCTGTGTGTACAATCCTGCATTCCCTATCCTCCCCCTGCCCCAGCCTAGGCCAAGCAACTCCTGGTGCCCACTGGCAACCAGGGCTGCCCTTGGAGCACTTAATGGCCGAGGCCAGATGACACTGTGATGGGGACCAGGCACGGGCTGAGTCCTGTCCCTCCCTGTGCTGCTACAGGTTGGCTTTGTGTTTCTCTCCCTCTTGTTTTCTACCAGGGATTGAAACTCTATGCCGAGGCAGGAGACACTCAGGGGAATTTTCAACAGCAGATGGTGGGGAAAGAGAAAAGGACAGAGCACACTGCCTGTGGGCACGGGAACACAACACCCCAGGAGGGAGTGTGGAGTGAACAGCCAAAGGTGATCAGCCTGAAATGCTTTTAATGTCAAAAATGCATGATGCTGCCCTGCCTTCCCCATAAACACACCTGCAGGCAGGAACAGTCCCTCTCTGGATGACTTTTTTCCTCTCTTTCTTTCCTTTTTTTTTTTTTTTTTTTCCTTCCTTTTGTTCTCTTCCCTCTCTAAAAAAAAAAGATATTTCCCCAGATGCCCTGGTCTCCATCCAACAGATCCCTTTGTCTTGTGTCTTTGAATTACTTTTTCTTTGTAAGCATTCCCTGTCCTCCCAGGCTCAGCACTGGATGTCTCATTATAAGGGAGACACTGGTCAGCGGTGCCAAAACTCCTCACAATGCTGACACAGAGGGATCCTGACTAGAGGGAAGATGCTAAATCTCAGCCAAGGGAAGACTGTAGCATGAAGTCAGAGAGGAGAGATGCCCAAAGGGGATTCAGAAACTTTGGGATGATTTTAGGATTGTAAAGAGTAAAAGGGATTAAGAGAAATTGCAGGAGCAGAACCAGAAGACTTCCCATCCCAAGTGTATCATTTCCCATGACAAATGTGACACTGTCCCCTGGCTCTCTGTGGGCCACGTGAGCCTCCTGTGGATGCTGTACCCTGGGGAAGAGAGCAAGGGCTGCTCTGGCATGGGCCACATGCAGCATTGGGCGATGAAGCTCCTGCTGTCCCTTGCTCTAGGGCACAGCCCCAAAGGGGACATCCCGCGTGTGATGTCCTGGGCTGCCTGTGTTTCCCAGGCAGGCAGGTCCTGCCGAGCAGCCTGGCTGCTTGGCCAAAGCTGCTGTGCAGTGAGGGAGGACTGGCTCTGTACCAGAACATGGCTGTCCTGTTCCAGTAACACCATTTGCTTTTGCAAACTTGCTGCTGGATTTGACCCGTCTTCAGCCATGCTCCAGCTGTGCCACACTGGTGGATGTTTGGGCTCCTGTTGTCTCCTGACCCTTTACCCCAGGCCTGAAAGAGCACTTGGGTGCTCAGACCCAGACTCCTATCTTCCATCTGGCTCGAGCTGGTCTAGGGAAAGAACTGAGCTCTCCCTGCAGTCCTGCCCTCACTTAACTTTGCAAGAGGAAATTTTCTCCCTAGCTCCAGGAATTGCAGGACATTTTTGATGTGAGGGAGATATGGAAAGCAAACCTGACCTTTTCAACCAGAGAAAGGCTGTTTCCCCACAAGCCTACGTTGCAAAAAAATGTTGGGTTTTGTTTTCCTCCCAAAGCAGCACTGAAAACAAACATCCAAACCTCAAACTTTGCCACAAAGCACAATTGTCTCTCCGGAACAGCTCTTACACATTTCTCTCTGGCCTTGCCTCCCTGTCCTGCTCCCTGACTCTCTGCAGACTCGGGGATTGCAGTGGGATCAGCCTGGGAAGTTATTTTGTTCCCACCAAACACCTTGGCTAGCAATGGACTCCTTTTATTGCCGGGATGTCATTCACACTGTGCTTGTTTAACACACATACCAGCTGCCTCTTTTCATTCTACTGCTCTGAGAATGGAGATTCACAAGGACTGAGCTCATCCGAAGTTCACAGGAAGATGTGCTCAGATGGGGACGTGGGATGTAAATCCCCTTGAACACTGCATATATTTACATCTGCATCTGAATGTACATCCTGCAGGATTCCCCTGTCATGGAACGCTGAGGAAATGCAACACATCCACCACAGGTTGAGTTTGGGATTTTTTTTTTTTTTTACTGTTCATGACTGGTTTACTTTGCATTGATTTTGAGGGTCAGATAATGACCAAATGAGGACTTATTTTCATCGAACAAAGCAACTTCTGCTCAACCACCATGTGGCTCCCAAACCTGCAGCATCTGGAGTGTCACCATCTCCTCAGGCACCCATAATGTGGCACATGCATGTAGCAAGCTCTTTCTCAGTCACTGTGACTGTTTTCCCACTTTAGGACATAACAGAAGATCCTTTCAACAACATTTCCTTTGAAAAATAATCCATCCAACTCTGTTTTTGGAAAGTGCTCCATGCTCTGCACAGGAAGAAGTTAATTACTGTCCGGGGGGTGAGGGCGTGTGTTCTCAAATGTTTTAAATGTTTAATTTTCTTGAAAGAAAAACCATCTCTGATCTCTGTTGGATCCTCTCCCTGTTTATACAGAGGGTTTCTATTAGCAGGGCCAACAGTACATCCCTGACCACCACGTCCATGTCCTTTTCTTCTTCCCTCAAAACAGGAACCCCTCCCAAGGGGGGGTGTATCCCACCTCTCCATGAACATCTCTCCAGGGAGCAGAGGTGGCCCAAGCCCTGATGGTGACTGCCTCCAAGGGCAGCTCTGACCAGCCCCTGAGCTGGGGTGAAATTGTCTCTGACTGCTGCAACTTTTCCATTTCTTCCAGGAAGATGAAGAAGGAGGAGCAGGTTACCCCCTTCACAGCCCCTTCCAGTGAGGAGCTCTGAGGAAACGTCACCAAGACCTTTGTTGGTGGGTTCAAGCCAACTCCTGCTCACATCAGCTGGGGATGGGATGCGATGATGAGATAGCCACAGCTATTTCAGATGAGGTTTCCAGGCAGAAGGTGTCCCACGGTGATCTCTGTCTCCCTATCATGGACAAGAGTGCTGGCTGCAAGGGCATCATTAGCTTTACTTAGTTCCAACCTCCTCCAATGGGAGTTGGGTCTCTCCTTCATCCCATTTGCACCACAGAGGGGCACAGGCCCCCTTACACACCCAGGGGGTCACAGTTGCTGTCCCCCAGCTTGCTGGCATCCTTTATGGGGTGCTGAGCACCCCTGATGTGGTGGCTATGGGGAGATGGGCTCTTTGGTGGGACAGCCCTGAATGCCTGGCTATGCATCTTCTGACAGAACACCCTGAGCCCCCTGGACTGTGGTGGAGGATTGATTTCCTTTTGTTATTGCTGCTTATCTCAGCCCTGCTGGTGCCGCTATCAGGGCACTGTCGGGGTTGCTAATTTAATGCTGATGAGAGGATAATGAAGAGTGCCGTAATACCCGTTTGATTTTTAGTTTATTACGGTAAGGAAGAGGTGACTAAGAGGAAGGGCTGGGGAGCAGTGGTCAGGGTGAGCTGCGTGTGCCAGCTGCTTGCTGTGGCGTTTCCAGATTGTGCTGGAGACTGAGGTTGGCAAACCCTGAGGGGACTCCTAATTTCAGAGGTTGTTCCATGAAGAGCTCAGGGCTGGGGCTGTCATCTTCCAGGGAGCCTTGTATGACACCATTGCATCAGGGTGGATGATGGTCGCACCACTTCCAGGACCTCTAGGGCAGCATGGGCTGGTGTTGAATGAATGGGATCCCATGGGAGAGCAGATGGGCAGGGTTTGTTCTTCATTCATGTGCATGGAGATGGAGAGGATTAGCTGTGGGACTCTTGAGGGGTAGAGAGGTGATTTGTCACTTGGTTGTGGGGCTAGAGCAGGGGAGGACATTGGACAGATTGGGGTGACAAGGGGGACTTTGAAGCCACTGGAGGCTGGGCTTTGATTTCCAACTAGGAAGTTCCTCCAGAGCCCTCTCCCAGAATAACTGGTATCTCACACTCATGGCTTTTGTGCTTGAAAGTGTCCTCCTTCTTCCGTGACTAAAGCCCACAGACCCCATCCTCCAGCAGATTTGGTGTACTGTGTAGCACTGTGAGCTGAGGACCAGGCTCCAAAATAACCTCCAAGCTGCCCGTCTCCAACATGAGACATATTTTGGACCCAAAACATCCATCCTGTGCTTGGGATGAGCCAAGCTCTGTTTGCAGCAAGCAAACTAAGCTGGTGTACTCAGACCATATCTGCACCCTGTTGAGCACACGTGGATGTACCCAGCAAGGAGGGCAGTGATGCTGGGGAAGAAATGGGAGACAGAGTGGACAGGAGGGAGAGGAGACAAGGAGGAAGGAAACACAGAAGTGCTGGGTAGGCTGCAGGGACTGTGGGCTCGTCCAGCCAAGCTCATGTGCTGCTCTTTGCACCAAAAACTGCTGTGGCTGGAAGAAGGGGCTGCCCAGGGAGCACTCAAATGTGCCTCTGCTGGGTCAGGGCTCACAGCTTTGTTTTGGCGGTGGGGGCGGCAGCGATGCTTTTCATCAGGCTGTCGGGTGGCTGGAGATGCTGGAGGAGCACCAGGATGACTTTATTTTGGAAATATGTCCCTGCGGAGCACTCGGTGTCCCTCAGCCATCCTGGCCCAGAGCCGGCCAAGCCATTGGGACCTGCTCTGCTCACAATTGTGCTCGCCCTGTCTCTTATCGCTCTGCTGGGAAAAGAGTTGGCGAGAAAGTGAGCCAAACCCGCGTGCACTGTCGCTCCCTTTGGCACGCTTGAGACAAAGGCTGGTTTCTTTCTTCCTTTCTTTCTTCTTTCTTTCCCAGGCACATTTTTCAGGTTGATAGCATGGCAGAGAGGGTGACAATGTGGTCGGGTATTGGCCAAGAGGGGGAAGGGGGGCACCCAGTGGCACCCTCCCGTCTCTACTGTTGGGCCAGCCGGGTGCCAGGCAGGAAAGGGCGTCCCCAACCCCGCGCAGAGTGGGACAGGGAGGAAAGGAAAGGGATGGGGACAGGAAGGGCAGAGCAGCGCCGGGGGGGTCACACCAGGCGGGGACAGGTCCTGGCTCCCCCCAGGCAGGTTGTGCCCTTCAGACTCCCCATGGGCTGGGGCTCAGGGCAGGGGGGAACAAAATGCGTTGTTGAACCTGGCCCCGACTAAACCGCCTTCTGCCGCTGGAGAAAACAGCCGGCCCGTTTTCCAGGAGGACAGGGAAATGGGTGAGCCTTTGTCCTCTGGCCCCATTCCAGCAGGGAGATGCAGCAGCGTTAACCCACTCAGCCCGGGTGGGAGTGAGGAGCCCGTCCCACAGCTGCTGCTGCAATCCCTGGGGATGGGGCTTCTCCCATTTGGCTTGTGCTTTGCAGAGCAGTGAGGCTTGGCATTGCAACCAGGTTTCCTGCTCTTACTGTGTTGACCATGTGTCCCCTTGGACTCTATTGATTAGGTACCTGCTTCCTAAAGTCGTGCTGCTCTCCAGATGGTGGTGGTGACCTGCTGGGAGGAAGGAGGAAGATGGGTTTATGTCAGGCTGGATGTTCTTGACCAGCTTCCCACACATCAGGGATGAGGTGGCATCACAAACTACAGGGGTAAGAATAGCAAAAGGCAACCCACACTGTCCCAAAAGACTTGATCTCTAAGGAAAACACCCATAAAACCATCAAGTCCATCAACTAATACCATTTATTGGTGCCAGAACCAGAGCTTTCCCCTCCTTATAGGACGTGGCAGGCTCATGAAGTCCCCACGTGTCTGCACTCTGGAGCGGAGCTGAGCACAGGCACGTGAGTTGGCCACAGACCCCCGGGAACCGATGATAGGATGCCTCCCAGGGGAGGAGCAGCTTAGCATAAATATTTAATGGCTCCAGTAAATATTTAACTTCTCTAACATGAGTGAGGATGGAAAAAACAGACCCTGGCGGGCAACCTCACAAAGCCCCTGGGTGAGATGCTTCTAAGCACTCTTCCTAACTCTCAGCCCGTTGTATGGGCTTCTAGGCAGGACCTGGCTTTCATTAGATGTATGTGCAGAGCCTAACATAAGGAGGCTGTGATCTGTAGTCAGCTCGCTGTAAAAATAGCATGCCCTTTGCATGAGTCAAAAAAGCACCCGCTCCCAATTAAACGGGAATGTCATCCATCTGAAGCTGAGACCAGCACTTCAGCTGGATCGTGCCTGGCATTAAAATCATCTCTTTGGGCATTTCTAGCTCAAGAGAGTGCTCCTGGGAGGATAAATATTTTAGAGGATGGGCACAAACTCTGCCGCAGAGGAAATTCTGCTCTTCCTCACTCTTGAGGCTGCTTAATGCTGATGTCAACAGAGGGTCTTCTGCCCTCCCCATCTACGGACAGCACACAGTGGATTACAGTCAATGCAAAATGCCTCCTCTCTGCAGAGGCATCACACCTGGATCAAGGGGAGACCTGCACACCCCTGCTGTGGACGTGCGCAAGCCAACCCTCTCATCTAACACACTGAACCTCAAAATTTGATTGCCAGCATCATTTCCTCTCTTTTCAGATGAAATGCCGCTTGCTGAGGGGATGTCCCACATGTGCAAGATGCTAGAAAGCCCTTGTCCCATGTGTCCTGCTGCCTCAGCATAGCGCTCTAGGATCTCGGGGAGCAGTGGGCGATCCTGGAGCTTTGTCCCAGCCTGTTTTATTCTTAAGAGCCAGTTTTGCACAGCAAGACCTAGAAACATTGCCATCTGGTTGGATGTTCCTGCGCTAATAATAGTGAGGCTAAATATTTGCATGTGGGTCTCTTTTAGCACTGGGGCTCCCAGAGGAATATGGGCCACATCTCTGGGGGTTTTAATAGAAAGCAAGAGAGGTCATGAAGTCAGAGGAAGAAAAGGTGTCAGAAAACACTGGGTCAATGGGATGGGGCAAGGGGGGGGACTCCTGCCTGAAGAATAGTCCTCCAAAGGCTTTGTGTGACCAGCATCAAGCAATGATATGGGATTGGTGTAGTGCCACGTGGGCCTGTGCTTGGGTGAAGCTCTGCCTCGTGTGAGGGAGGAAGCCTGGCAGGTCAGCAGGCTAAAACCACTCAGACTCATCCTTCCCGAGACACATTGCCTGATACTGGTTCTCTGAACTGTGGTTTCCTGATGCAGCTGTTTGATAAATATTTATCTCTGCTCTATTGCAAAGCAATTAGGACAGCCTCAGAAGTGGGTTTACTCAAGAGGCACCACAAAAATAAGACAATTTGGATAATGAATGTATCTATTTATTTTCCACTCCTAAGGACTCTTCCTGAAAGCTCCTGCAGAAGCAGACGTTTCCCAAAGCTTTGCACATTTGTCTGGTGCCGCACAAAGGTTTAAATTCACATCTCTGTTCTCACTCACCTCATACTTGTTTTACGCCAGTGCCCACCCACTGAAGCTGCCAGCTTGCACCAGTTTAAGGGAGAGCTGGATGGACTTTAATCAGGCCACTGGCTGCAGTCTGGGAGGCTTATCCTTCAGCGTCCACTTGTGCTCCCATCTTCAGGAGCCTGATCTCATTCCAGCCCTAGACCACCACCACTGGGTTGCGTGATGGTGTTCCTCATGTCCTGGTGTCAAATGCAGCTGTATCACACCCATTCTTGGGGATCAGCCTCAATGTCCCATCCCTGGAAGAAGTGTGGAGGGCCCAAAGGGTCTGCATAGTCTTTGTGGAGGACTCAAGGGTGCTGCTTGCAGAAAAAGGAGCTCTTTTTATGGACTTGTAGCACAAACCAAGAGAATCCTCCACGTGTCGTGGTCAGAAGATTAACTGGGGCCCATCCATGGGAGGGTGACAAAGGGAAAGAAGGGGCTTCTTTGTTGGATTTGGGAAGAGGCAGCCCCTGTGCTCTCCTTTATGAGATCACCGCCTCTTGCATTGCTTTTTTTCCCCTCTCTCTTCAACTGGTTGTTCCACACAAGCCTCCCTGGCATTTGGGGCCATTCCACCCCCTCCTCACCGCCCATCACCATCTGCTCGCCACAAACCTGCACAGACCAGCCCTGATCCCTCGGCCACTGTGGTTCCACAACCCTTTGTGCCATTTTATACCTCGGCCGTTACTTCTGCTGCTTGCCCCTCGCTCCCTCCTCGTTGCCCAGAAAGGCGAGAGGTGGGGAAGGGAAAGGTTTCCCCAGCTCTGTGCAGAAATGTTCAAGTGTGTCAAAAGACAAAGCCTGTCCCCTTTGCAACCCACCAGCTGCTGCTGCCACAAAAGCGGGGAGAGGAGGGGGGCCAGGAGCATGGGGGGCACTTTGTGACCCGAAAGGAAAAACCTTGAGAAAAGAACAGAATAAATATCCCCTCCTTCCGCCCCTTCTTAACAAGAGGGGACAGAATTAAACACTTTTGTTAAGTGAGGGGCTGTCCCCCACACCAGTTAACACGGCTCCTGCGCCCTGTCCTGGTGTCGGACTTTAACTCACTCTGTGTCATGTCTTTCTCTCCATGGGCAGAAAATTCAATTAGTCTCGAGCAAATGCCTTCCTAAAGGACACAGAAAACGAAAATAAAGAGGAGAAATCTGCTTTCATCCTGTACAGAAAGAGGCTTTTGGGGGGAAATACAGATCAGGGAGATAAAGAGGCAGGTCTAAGGGTTTCAAAGGGTTTTTTTCCCCTCTCTCTCCTCTTTTCTTTTTCTCTTTTATTTTCTTTTTTTTTTTTTTCCTCTTTTTTTTTCTTTCTTTTTTCTTCTTTTTTTCCCTTTTTTCTTCTTTTTTTTCCTTTATTTTCCCTTTGATTTTCTTTCTTTCTTTCTTTCTTCCTTCCTTTCTTTCTTTCCTTTCTTCGTTTCTTTCTTTCTTTCCTTCCTTTCTTTCTTTCTTTCCTTTCTTTCCTTTCTGCTCTCTTTCACTCTCCCTCTCTTGCAGCCATCTGATGACGAAAGCCTGTTCCTACACACACCACTGCTGAATTGATCTAAACCACTACATAAGCGGAGCTCTGTTTGTCTTGCTGTGAGTAAGACTCCAAACCAGCCCCAGGTTTTTGCCTGTCTATACGGTTCCTCCACCCAAGTACACAAATACCCCACTGCCAGGAAAAGGGAAAGACTGATGCTGGGACAACCTCCCTGCTGGGACACCCCTCCTGCAAGCCAACAGTCTTGCGGGTTTCTGTAGCTCCCTGGCAATTACTGGGCACAGGAAATCGGGGGAAATGTTGCCAGTGGCTCAGTGGTGAGGACCAGTTTCCTGTGTGCTCAGGGCTTGGGTGCTGCCTGCTGGGCACCATGCCAGGGGGGCACGGAAGGGCTGGGTACCTCCTCTGCAGGGCACTCAGCAGCTTATCACGCACGGTAAGAAAGACGAGCGTTTCCCGGAGATCACGCTTCCTGCCTCTTGATTGCAGATGCTGGTGTCTAATCACCGCTTCCTCCCCTGCCTCTTGCCCTGTGCCGGGGCTTAGGGCCGCCTTGCAGCCTAGGGCAGGTTGGCATCATCCCATCCTCCAGGTTCACCTCCCAAAACTGGTTTTCCTGATATTGTTTACCTTCTACTCTTCGAACAAGTTCATCTTCGTGTGCTGGGCTGGTCCTTGGCTGCCAACACTCTGGTGAGAGGGCTGGTGTCTGATCCTGCTGCCTGCCAGAGATAAGAGCTAATCTCTGGTTTATGGTCGCAAATACAACTTGCAGATCAGAGTCTCTGTGTGGAAATCAGGACCATACAAACACTTGCAAGAGAAGGGAGGGGGGCTGGCAGCACATCCCTTGTACTGAAACTGTTTGTTGTCTTCTTGCAGGCCTGCCCTTACAAAGTACCAAGCTTTGTCAGCAGGAAGGTACAGCTCCAGTAAGCACTGTGTGAGAGGAACCAAACACATTGGTGGAGTAGAAGACTTCACTTTTTGACTCATTTGAGGTTGGGCATGAGGAGTTAATCCATGAGCTTCCACTGAACACAACCTTCTCAAAGGTCCAAGGGGGAGAATGGAAGAGAGGCACTGTACCAAATGATAACCTGAATGCATGCTGAATAGTTCACAACAGTCCTGCAGCAAGATGTGAAGGCATTTATAGTGTCTCTCAAGCTCAAGCCTTGGGAAGGAAAGCAACTTTACAAACTGGAAAAAAGCTTTCTCTTCTTCCTTCCAGTATCAGACACTGGCATCTCTTTAGGTGCACCAGCATCTGGCAGGAGACTTTGGATTTTTTAGCTTGCATCCTTCTCCTCCAAAATCTCTCTCTTGCAAGCTCCCTGACACACAAGCAATGGATACACATGGCTCTTTCTTCTGGCACTGGCTTCATTGTCCAGACCACAGGGGATGATGGACTGGATCATTTTTTGATTGCTTTTGGAGATGAATGTGTAGCTGTGGCCTCCCAACATTTGCCAGTCAACAGAAGGATGAGCCAAATCTCTGAAGTGCCAAAGGACAAGACCATGTGGGATGGAGATGGCAGAGTCCCAGGGCAAAAGGGTGGGAGAAGAGGAAAAAGAAAGAAAAGAGACTGCAGAATCCGAGGGAGAAAATCAGCTTGGAGACAAAGGTTTGTGTCTTGGCTTTCCCTTACATGCAGGTCCCCCCAGTCTCATCTCACTCTGGCCAAAAGCCAGAGAGGGGCTGGTGTAAGCGCTGTGCAAAAACAGTAGAACAGCTCTTGAAGTGTCTGCAGAGCCCAGCGGCTGCAGCACTGGTTAATCAGTTACTCGCTTATAGCCCCGAGCTCCGGCGAGCCACTTTCATCTCTGAGCCAAAGGAAAGGATGGATCATTCTTCAGCAGCTTCCTCTGCAACATCTGGGCTTTGTGAAAGCCAGCTCTGGCTCTCCGGGAGCTGCATAGTGACCACAGTCCCCTTGGGCATGGGATGCTCCCACCGTCCAGCACTGTGGATACGTCCAAGGAGGCTGCTTGATCCTGGCCATAGTCTTGGTGCCACTAACAACTGTTGTTCTGGCCCCTATTCAAGCTGTGGGTCTCTCCAACACGGACACCCAGTACACTCCAGTGTCCTGCACCCCTGCTGAGATCTCAGGCCATGCACATCCCACAGCTTAAGTAGTCTAAAGAGAGGGTATGGCAGACACTATCTCATGCTGAGTCCCTCATGGCCATCCATGAGGTCATTGTGGCCTTCTTGACTGTTGCCCTGGACTCTTGTTCTCCCTTCCTTTAAATAACACTTTTTTTTTCCTGCTCTACCTCCTGTAAACAGTGCTACCAGGCTCCACAGTCCCAGGAAAAATTCCCACTCCTGTTCCTCTCATGGTCTGATGAGACAAAGTAGAAAAAATGGTCAGAGGGGAGAAGAAAGGAGCTGGTTTTGAAATGAATAGAAGCTGCTGGTCAGGCTGCCACTGAACAGACAAAGGCTTTCCAGCGTGTAACTGCTTGTCTATGCAGGGAAATTAATTGGAACAGCTTTTCCAAATTAGCTGCATCTGATGATGATAAAAATAATAAAAACAAATAGTGGATTAAGTTAAATTAGGAAAAAGCAGCTTTAGTCTGGAATAGGCGTGTCCACATTCCAGCATATTTTATTCCACAATAGGAGCTTTGCTATGCTCCTCTGTGCCGACAAGCCCTGACACTGGCCCCGTGCACGCTCCCACTCCTCCTCTGCAGGGCAATCCTGCCTGCTTGCTCTCCCCTCCTGCTGCCAGAGCTTCCTCCAGACTTTTCCCTTCAGGCTGCCTTTTTCCAGCTCTTCTCCCTTCCTGAAAGTCCTCCAAGAAGCTGGTCCAGGCTGTCTTGTGGATTGTGGTGTTTCTCTCCCCCAGCCTTTCCCAAGCATGTTGTCTGACCCTGCTGTCCTGCAGCCCCTGCTCCCTGCAACAGCCTCCCAGCCAAATTTGGCATCATTTCCAGTTTGAAAATTACTTTGGGTCCTTCTCTTAGCACCCAATCCTTTCCACTTTGCCTGCAGCCCTAAAAGCTGTCTCCCCTGTTGCACTGGCAGCTTGTCTTCTTTCAGCTTAGCTCCTCAATGACATTTGCATGCATATACAAAAATCCTGGATTTATGTTGGATAGGGGAAGATGAGAATTTGGCACACACAAAAACCAAAAGCGACCTTTCTGACCATGCTGCATTCACAGAGCCTAGTTGCTGGATCCCATTTCATTGCTGCCAATTCCATGGGCTCAGTCTCCAGCCGGGTGAGCAGGAGTGACTCCACTGACCATACGGAGCTACAACAGCTTGCATCAAATGAGGATCTTGCCCTTTCTCTTGGAAGAAAGACATAATTTTAATTATCTTGACATGTTTATCACTGTGAGCCTGGGCCTGTTATCTCCACGGGTTCATTCTCAAATGTGCAGAGCCGCAAGAGCATGATTGTCTTTTATTAAAATCCCACTTGAGGTATTCCTGCAGCTGCACTTTGTGTCAAAGGATAAAAAATGTGCTGAGTGACTTTCCTCGCATTGTTAACCAGGAGTAGCTGTTGTGTGCTGCGCGCCATTGCCTACACAATGGGGCTTCAGCATATTACAGCTAATTTATGTGTCTGCATGTGTTTGCCCTGTCAAACCTTCTTGCAGGGAGGGGTTAAAGCCATTTAAAAAATGGTTCATGTTAGTTTTTAGTGGACAGAAACATAAGAGCTACTGGTTTGTAAACCCAGCTCTCTCTCCAGTCTGCCAGTAGCAAGATCCTGTTACCTGTTCTTCTCTGACTGTCATTTAATTGCCACAAAGGTGGGGTTTTTTTCATTGACATTGTTCATGCATATATGGAGAAGACTTTAAGCATCTGCCTTGCTGTCTGATGAGTTACCTGTCTGATCCTACATCCATCTCACTCTTAGACTGACCAAAGTCATCCTTGCAGGTTTCCTTCTCCCCATTTGAACAGCTGGAGAGTTTGTATCAGACATAGTAAATTCTTAGTTAATTATTATTTATATCTAATATTTGCCACACCAAAGGGCTCAGGCATCCCAGGTATGGGGTCCTTGACCAGCACACAGAAATCATTCTTTCTCCCACCAAGTTTTATGATAGAAAGACAAAACACAAGATAACTGGGGCTTGTCAAAGAGTCCCAGACCACAGTGTCAGCCAGCCTCTAAATAGCCCAGCATCAACAGCAGGGCTAAAAATAAGTCCAGTGAGGTTTATTTTCATTATTATTCTGCCAAAATATGCCTTCTCCAGCTCACACCAGTCCTGCTCCCAAAGCTGCCAGGAGCAGCTTTCCCTCCTCCTTCTCTTCCTCATCTCTGTCTCGCCATCCCCATCCCCTTGGGGACCCCCACACGCAGCCTCCTGCCATCCCTGGGGGACCCACAGGTTGCAGTAGCAGATGGCAGCCGCGGGGGCCGGGTGACCTGTTAAACCGCCACTGGTCACTGCCTGCGAGCCCCCGCCAGCCCGGGGCTCTCTGTTTATTTATCTAACACGGCCGAAAGGGCTGGTCCCTGCCGGCCCCGCTCGCCTGGCAGCCTTCATCCCGGCGATGCTCATGCCTTCCCGCCTGCATCATGCTGTCAATCCCCAGGGCCAGGAACATGCTTTCCCTGGACAGCAGCTTTCTCCACATTTTTCTGCCAGGGTCTGTACAGTGCAATGCAGGGCTGACAAGAAAAAGCCCAGTCAAACCCAGCTCCAGCAACATGGGGAGGTATAAAGCAGCAATAACCCATCCAGGAGGAGGCTTTGTCTGCTCCATACCTGTGTTTGGTCATTTAGGGCAACATGAGCATCCATCACTGGCCCATGTCGGTCCATGGGGACCCATCTTGGCATCCCAGCCCAGCGCTAGGAGATAAGGGCCCCTTGCTCAGGTGGGCAGGCAAAGTGCTACCAGCAAATGGCAGAGTGAGAAGGGAGGGTGGCAATGAGAAAGAGCCCATGGTCGCAGCAAATGTGCAGGACTGTAAAAGCACACTGAGACATGTAGTTATCAGGAGGAGGCTGGAGAATCAAATACAACAAGTGGGTTATGAGAAGGTAAAAGGAACAATGTGGCAAACAATTTTTAATTATTCTTACAACAATAAGGGGAAACTAATCTCCTAGCTCAGGGTGCAAATTTAATTCTACCCTTCACTCCCCTTCCCACCATTCAGATGAGCACAATGTCACAGATGCAGCCTGGGATGTTTCTCCTTCCCCCAAGGGATGCTTGCCTGCTCTGGTGTGGCAGAGCCCATATCCTGGGATCAATGCCCTAATCTCAGAGCTAGAAGAGGAGTTTACCTTGGTGAGCTCCTGTCTCACATGCCTTTCAATTCACTGTTGCAAGCAGGAGTATTGCAAGTCTCACTAGCACAGTATGGTGCAAGGTGCTGTACAGAGCTGCTTCGCCAAAAAACTGTTTAGAGTTTATATGGAGCAGAAAAAAGGCAGAGAGAAAACTAAAGCATGAAGCAGGGACATGACATGCCCAAGTCCACTTGGCAAGGAGGGGGCAGAAGCTTGGTATTGGCTAAAACTGCTTCTCTGCTGCAGTGGCAAACTCCATGGCAGCAGTGGAGCTGAGCTTGGCCCTGCTCACATCATCCAGGGTGATCGTCAGTGGGAACACAGGGGATGCCACGGGGAGTACAGAGCAACCCTGCCAGCCCCAGGACTCATCTCACAGCCAGTGCAAAGTACAACACTGTATGAGGGAAAGCCTTCAAGAAGTAAAATCCTTTTCCCATTGGAGCAGCATTGCTTTCATAGCTTCACTCCAGCATATCCCAGCCTCTCTGTCCTTTGCTTAATTAACTCCAGAGCTTGTGTGGTTTTCTTTTTTTGGGGAGAAAAAACAAAACAAAACAAAAAACCAAAAAAA